>JBCAUA010000018.1:1815451-1838901 GCA_038406235.1 Peronia verruculata | reverse complement strand
ATTTTGAAATCTGTCAATTTAGGGACGCCAAAATCCAAGATGGCGGCGCTGCCATGGCAACCGTATGAAAAAGTCAATTTTTTTCACTGTTTTCCTCTAATTTGGACATGCTGAATATGATGAAAAAGGTTAAAATAACCTAACTCTAGTAATAAAAAAAATCACCTCCAGGACGCGCCCCCCCTTTAATGTCTCAATTTACAACAATTCCATGAGATCATAATATGCAGATAATATATGGATTTATGAATAATTCCCTTTGACTAGTATTGCACCCTGAAATTATGTCAGTTCAAATGTCTTTAATGTCATTGACATAGCAAAGAAATATTGTTTTCAAACAGTTAGTTTCTTTCTTGCAGAAACGTTCACTGCCTAGTCGCCACAGTATTGAAAGACAAGAGCTCAATGATGTGAGAATGCGACCTCAACCGGCTTCCAACAGAGAATCAAGATCAAGTGATGTTAATGTCCTGGACATACAAGGCTTCTCAAACACCAGCTTCACACGAGGAGGAGGAAATGGTTTGAGCAACAACAAAGCTAACAGTACACAGAACATTTATCAAAATTCTGAGTCAAATCTTGCAGGGAACTTGAGAAATTTCAACTCTGGCACTGGTAGTGAACCTAATATGGGCTCCAAACTGACCTCAACCAGTCATCACAACATAACCACAGCTCTAGTTTCGAACCCAAATTCTAATGGAAGCACCCACTCTGTTCCAGACACATTACCTGCTCACAGTTCATCGCTGCCTTCCTCCACTAACAAAGGGGATATAGTCAGAATATCCACCTTATAACCCTCGTCTTTTAACTTGCCTCTTGCTGTATCAAGAGCAAGTACTTATACACCCCACTCAAAACACAGTTTGAATCTCATGGAATAATTTATCCTTTTCTGCATTATACCATACGAGTGTTTTAACAAAAACTTTTGTTTTCCTGAATTGCATTTCCTTTAAGGTTGAAGTCATGCCCTGGAATGATCATAATCAGCCATTGCTGTGTATCCTTGTTGGCTGGTAATTAAATCTGGCGTTAAACTTCCTGGTATGATTGCAGCTAATTATTACCTTGACTTCCTTTCTTGGTTGTGTGGATTCAGTCTGATCTCTGTCCTAGATTTCATTTGTGAGATTATGCTCTAGTGTGGCCAATGAAAGTTTGATTGTATGCAATCGGACAGAACAGCTGAGATGTGATAAACACAATTTATTGTAGAATGAACCATTTTTAATGGCTGGTTGTAGAACATCCTTGAGTTTGATCTTGTATTCAGCCATGGCTTTATTTTTTGTGTTTTTGTTTTGTTTTATCATGATAAATATGTGATATGTAATATACTTATTTTATCCTTTCATGGATGAACAAGTGCATAATAGTATGGTTTAAGTCATTTCATGAAGGCTGTAGTTGAAAAGCTCCAGTGACAGCTTTCAAGAACATTTTCAAGAGTTAGTGTGCATAATATGTGAGAGCATTTCTACGGCCTTTAGGGTCTAAGGCCTATGAGGGATAGTGTGCATAATATATATAAGAACATAAATAAGGCTTAAGGAGTACAGCAGCTTTGATTATGTTCAGAACACTGGCCACAAAGCCCAACAGGGACTCTAAAATCCCACTGAACAACCACTTGCTAAGATTGAGAATGGGGAGCGGACCCCATAAGTTCACCAACCACGGGGAAACTCACCGCCTGTGACACATTTTGGAGACACAAACGACATCAGCCACTGCATGCCTTGCTGCCTAAGGTTCGAGGACCAGCACAGGGATCTGGTCCAGTTCATGAGGAATGCTGGTAAGCACCTTATGTTGGAGAGTGTTTTGACATGACGCACCAAGGAACTGAAGAAGCTGGTAAGGAGATAGCCTGTGTAGCAGCAACATATCCCAAACTGAGAATGGACTGAAGCCATAGCGAAAAACTCAATAAAACACAGATTAAACAGTCCAGACAGGAAATAGTGCAAAGGTGGCAAACCTTGCTGTTATGTCCCCGGCAGCCACTCCTCAATGCAGGACAAGGTAGGCAATACCCCACTGAGTGAGGGGAATGCCAAAGGACCAACATATTGGGGGATCCCGTGATTCCCCTGTCTGTGCGGGACAAGAGATGCACAGCACCAGGATTGAGACCAGTGCTCCTTGGTAATACTGGGGCAGCTCTTCAACAGAAAGTGGTCTGAACAAAACAGCAGCGCGGGTGAGGCCCAGCTGCAAAAATAAAAATACATGGGATGAATGGTGGGGAGACTGAAGTGATGGTTTCCCATAGCCCACTCAACATCCCAGGCAACCATTTACAGGGCAGAAGAGCAGTAGGAGAGGGTCGGATATATGACTCCCTTTTCTAAAAACGGTGCTACAACTGGGACCACATGTGGTGGGCTGGTCATTACTCCTGAATTCCTGGAGGGAGACAGGGTTGTATAGTCTTGATGAAGCACTGCTTGGCACACATCCCTGGCTGGAATGAGCACTGGACAGGCAGGAGGCGGAGGGTACAATGGTAAAAAAGACACTAAAGTCTAACATGCAAAAACATGCAAAAATGCCAAAGACGGTTATCCCAATATGGCACAGCCTTGTGAGGCACACCGAAAGGAACCAGAGTCTAAAAGCAAAGCAAAGCAAAGGCTATAAGAGTGTCATGACTAAGCCCTTTAAATTTATTTTTAAATTTATTGTGTTGACTTAAAATATATTATTATAAGTCACTGGAACAATGAGTGGAGACAAAAAGTTGTTCAGACTATCATTACTGCTATCTTCACCACTTGATTGCCCACTTGAAAATGTTCATCATGTCTAAATTGTCATTTAAAATATGCCTGTATATAGATATGACATGTATGCTTTGTCTTAGCTATAGCTATACATAATTGATATGGGATATACAGATGCATCTGCATGAGGTACAAGTAAAATTATGGAATGGGATGTTAGGATGAAAAAAAGGAGAAGTTGCTTTCGCATCCACTGTCAGTTGAGCACTGGTTGTCACAATAAATCATTATTGAAGCATTGCCCTGGTAATAGTATTATAGCTTTAGCACTATCCCATACACTATTCAAGGCTTGGTAGCATAATTTTTACATAAAGCAAACAAAAATTCGATGTGTACGCTAAACCACTCATTCTTTCCCATCAACATCAGGTTCATCTCTACTTATACTCACAAAAATCTCTTCAAAATCAGAAAAATTAGTCATTTTGGGGGGAGCGAAAACCACACACAGCTGCTCACAAAATGTGGGCACCCATTGTGACCTGTTATGAGCTAATCTAGCAGATAATTAGGTATTTTAAGCAAAATCACATGACCTAGTGAACATCACTCACATGTGGCTTTGCTTACTTGTTCTGCGCATGGCAGACAAATCTGGATGAATGATGAGCTCTCAGACCCGTCACATCATATAAACAAAGCCGCATGTGAGCGATGTTCCCTATATCATGTGACTTTGCTTAAAATACCTAATTGTCACATCCTGAAGGAATCTTCAAAGTCAATATCACCCTGAATTCGAGGGCTGAGCAGTCAGGTGGTTAAATGAATTTTACTCAGTGGGATGACTTTAAGTTTAGTTAGGATGACTATTAGTTACTCCTAACAAAAAATTGTTTGTCACTTTATTAACCCTTTTGCAGCATCTGATGCATGACATATATCATAAATCAGAGACCAAGATGCCATGCTGCTGCTCTCATGGCACATGTTTGAAAATACTTGATTTCCCATCAACTGAGAACATTGTGACATACATCATATGACATAAATTAAACGTTTGGGGTGTTGTATGCAAACTAGTGAAAAGGTATCACAGAATCAAATTTTGCAGTTGGCAATTTCTGTAAGTTTTCTGTGTCAAAGTTAGTCATACCCTGAAGTAAACTTTTGTCTTTCTATGACTGTGGAAGAAGTAACATGCAAACATAGAGCCCATTACATACATGTACAGCTGTATGAGAGTAAAGCAAGGCCTTTGCAATCAAAATGAAGCAATAAATCTGTTAAATCAGTCAGACACAAAACACAGCTTGAGTTTTTGTTAACCATACCACGGAAATGTCTGGTCCTGTGTTGATAATACATATTAGGTCTGTCATTGATTGAGAAAAATGCCATCACACCACGGTGAGGTTAAATTGTGGCTTAGCTATCTTGAAAATTATCTCATTGGTGGATAGTAAGACTTCCCCATGGGTACTCTCTTGGTTCATCTGCAGTATGAACTTCAATTTTCAAAGTCAGAAAATGAATATTATGAGAGACTATGATTTAGACCTGTGATCTATCAGTAATAAAATGAGCTGGCCATAGCCTGCACTCTGAACTGTGCATGAAGTATCTTTAATTTATTTTATTTTACACACCTTTGTATTTTAAAACTCACGCTTGAAAATAACAGTTAAGTTCATATAATTCATTTTGAAAATGATAGCTGTTGGAGTTAAATGCAACAACTATAACAGCATGCACTGAATTATCCAGAGGGATTGATGTAAAATGAGTTAACAAACAAAGTCATTGATGTTTAGCAGGAATCATTTTGTTTACTGCTTAGATGTTGCCTGAAATTGATAAAGAACTGTCATGCCAGTCAGCTGTTACATGTTGCTATGCTTTTTCTTGATATTCTATATCATTTTGCTCATTGATGATGAAATGAATTTTGAACTCATGCCTCCTAGTGAGATTGACAATTTGAGCCCAAAAGCATGGTTTTGAATGTCTGCTTCATTTGGTTTTGAATTGCCATTGAAGTTTAAGTTAGAATAATTACATTTTTTTCATTCTGTGAACATAGTATGGTCTAGCATCTTGCTTTCCCTTACTCAAGCATATTACATGAAAATACTCCAGAGTTAGCTTTACTTGGCTAAAAGAATCATCACAGCTGTGGATCTTATTTTGCAGGCTGATGGAATGTAAGGGACAATATAACGTATAGATCAAGAAAGAATAAAAAATTGTTATGGAACTTTAGGTGCGGAACTTTTCTACTTAAAATATGAAAAAATAACATTCAAGGGCCCTCTGAAGTGTGTGTGGTAGGTAATCTGTTGTCACAGATATGGCGGGCATACATTCACTGATATCTGTGATGAATTCTGTTCATTGATTCAGGATGACCTTCAATTGATTAACCATTTCACTGCTATTAATAGTATGAGGTACATCCAAAAAGAGGCTTCATGCATGCAGGATGACATACTTCATATTATTATTTCCAAATACTCCAACGGTCAGCTTCCCACAGCCTATCCCCTTTTCCCCTTTGATCCATTGTCCTGACCAGTAGCCAGCACTTCACATCCACATGCAGAATCTCTTTGATGATTGTGGCAAACTGATGATTGGCAGATTACCTTGCAATTAGAACCCAAATGAAGCATAAGAATCTCCTTGTTCATGTAACAATTAGTAACCTTGAATAACAGTCAATGCTTCCGATTTGCCTTGTGGGAAAGTATAAGATGGGTGCAGGTTGGTTTTCTTCACAGTAGGCAGGACTGAGTGCAGGCTGGGCTTAGCAGTGATTGAACTGACTATACCGTTGATACCTAAGCCAAGACTGCAAAATTGACATTGCAATGAAGTGGTTAAATGAACCATATCAGTGCTGGTCAAAGAATAAAATCTGGAAGATAATCCTCACAAATTGAGTATTGAAATGTTGAAAGATCATTCCACACAAACAATTTTTGTGTCTCAGAGCACAAAAATAGATGTAACAGTTTTGACAAAACCCAATTTTATTTGTAAAAATGATGGATGCATTTCAGGAGTATGTTGAATATTAAAAGAGGAGCAAATAGGCATCAAGATTTTTGTCAGGTGACAGATTTGATTATATCTTTATTTGTTTCAGATTTCACTTTGTGCAGTGATAAAGTACAAATCAAATCAACAGGATGTTGTCTGTGAGCATGATTATCAGAAACTTAGGATAAATTCTCAAAGTCTTTACTAAGCCAAACTTCATGGCAGACATGTCAGAATCTTGAGGATTATCTCTTTATCTATCTTGAATTTGATATAAGATGTGTCCATTTTGGGAGAAATAAAAGACTACAATAATATTTCTACTACATGTATAATCTTGCACTTTTTATCTCTGAGCACAATTTCTCAGCAAAGTTACAATATCCAGTAGAAATGAGAGCACAATTTTATTAGTTACTAAAGGAGAAATGTTGATATTTATTAACTGGCATCCATCTTTATCATTAACATTAGTTCAGACTGCAGTATTGTTTAAGTGAACTTAAAAAGTCAAATAATTTAATTTTAAAGAAATAAAAATTTTTTGTGCAGTTTGCAGTTGATAATCACGTTTTGAAGCAAACATTCATTTTCTAACTTGGGATCTTCATGAATGTTTGTTCAAAGCTTAAATGGGTTTTAATATCTTGAGGAACAATATCTGTGAGTGAAATGTAGTGTATGTCGAGAGATTTGTTTATCAAAGCTGTTATACAGCTGCCTTGCTTGCAGTAAGATAGGGGATGGTTGCATGTCAAGAAATATGATTTTTGCTCAGAAAAACAATTAATTTTGAATTTCTGATTTCTGTTAAAGTCTTGCCTGTCATGAATGTAGGAAAAGTATTAGAAAATGGATGTGTCCCTGTTATTGTGCTTGGCCCATGCTTATTTAATGGATGACTGGCCTACTGCTAACCAAGCCTTGGCTTTGTCTGACTACTATATACAGTGATAAATCATCTTTTCCATGGGATACAGGCAGGTGATAAATATAACACTTGATTATGAGCTCCTCTAGCAATATGTTTAATTACAAGGCTATGAATGGAGGCTGGCGGACATTCTGAGATGAAATTGACTCATGATCGCAAAGTGTTAGTGCAAGCTTCAACATATGCTTCAAATGAACTTTCACCTCCTGGGAAGAGTGAAATTCTCTTTTATTTCTGCTACTTCAGAGCACCAGTGGCGACAGTCTACCAAAGTAAAGGTCAAGATACTCCTGGTTTTGACAGAATCAGATATGGAGGCCACATATAGACCCCCAAGAACCAGAAATTGATTCTTTGAGGTCGCTTTTTGGAGACAGGGATTTGGGAGTAAAACTCAAGGGAAGATAAACTGAAAGCTGGGAAAAGCAGAATAAGAGACAGAAGACATGGAGAGAAGATTTTGGTGAAAGGAGATAAAAACTTTCCTTATTAATTTTTTTCCCTTTAAAAAAGCTGTAAAGAAGTTTTTCTCAAAACCTGATTTTTAAAAAAAAATTAATTAACCAACTCGAGCAAACTTTGGCATACATCATTTTCACAACAAACTAAAAAATGTACATACCTCCAACCCATTGACTTGGTACATTTCAGAACAAAATACATTAATGTTATGAAAAAAGTGTGGGATATGAAAGTTCACTACTTGACATTTTCAGGAATTTATCAGAAGTCTTTTTTTTTTTTTTTTCACCTAAAGAGTTACAAGATTTTCTTTTGTAGGCAACATATCAGACAACACATTGATGCAGTTTCCTCAAATTTCATTGATATTTGGCAGTGAAGATAAATTTCAAAGATAAGCCATTTCAGAATTAGCAAATCCACAATGGCAGCATTGCCATAGCAACTGTTCAGACTTGTAATTTTTTTTTGTAGCTGATTTACTTCAATCTCAGCATGCCAAATATGATTGAAAAAGTTGAATTTCTTTGTCTGTAATAGTAAAAAAATAAATAATAAATAACACAAACAAATCTCGTTCATGACCCCCCCCCTCCCCTACCTTATCCTGTCTTTTATTAAAATCTGAAATCAACATTACATAAGATTTGTATAGTTGTGGTCAGGAAGAATAGTGATGACATAATCTATGAAAGCATCATACTGACTTAGTAAAGCGATACGCCAAGTGAAAGTTAATGAGAAACTAAGGACAGCAGTGTGGTCTACACAAGATCATCACTAAGCACAAACTGACATGATAGATAGCATCAAGTTCTCCTTTTGTAACTAATATTTGTGAATATTGCAGTTAGGTGGAATGGGACAACAATCTAAGATGTTTAATCATTCTCAGTAGCATATGGAACATTAGCCTTGGCAGTTTCTAAGGATGATATTCTGTGAACTGATAATCATTTTCAACTGACCTGATCACTCAGTGTGATATAATACTAATCTACACTTTATCAGAAAGCACTCTGTGCTCAGGAGGTATTAACTACTGATTTTTCTTGTTATTGAGTTTCAATGTACCAATGGATACCTTTTTAAAGAGTAAATGATTTTGTGTGAACAAGAGAGAAATTGAACATTTTCCTACTTTTTTTTTTTTTTTTAGATTTGCAGTATATTATTTGAGCCAGTTGTTGCAAATTGCAAGTAAGACTGATTTATCTCATTCCTTGTAAATTTTCCCTCTGAAGATGAAATGTGGTTGATAATCTATGCTCCTTTTTAAATTCTCATTTCTGTGACCTAGACTTGAAATTTTAAACATCATACTGCCCATTTTTTCTTCCACCATCTGCTTGTGAATAGTGTACGAAGGTTATGCTGTTCATATGTAGTTTTCATACAGAATATTCAATGATGATGGTCATTCATTTTAATATATATCTCAATATCTTGATCTGCATGGTTGCAAACTGATAATGCAAGAGAACAGAGTTTATTAGAATGCAATGAAGCAAAATGCAATTTATTGTATCATAGTTTTATATCATGGTGAAATCTCTCAATATGAATTTTTTCTTTTTAAACAATGTCACTTAGTGAGGATGAAAAAACATCATAGGATCAGTAAATACCACTTATGATCAATAATTGTTACTCATTTCAATGGTTGAGTTTTCGGTCATGTTGAACTCTGTTGGGAGTTGAAATATATGATAAGATAGACTTTTTTTTTGTCCTGAAAAAAAAAAAAAGTTCCTTTTATGATTGATGTAATGACATGGTATATATATAACATTCATATACATTTGCATAAAAACTAAAATGTAGAAACGTAATAAGATGACATATACCTTTTATTTGACATCAGAAGGAAGTCTTTTTCACAGGTAATGAGATATAGTATACATGTAATATACATTTGTACACAATAACAGAACAGTACAACTGGATATTTTTTTTTTATTGGTGAAGCATAGCAAATTCCCACTTTTTGTTTTAATCTTTCACTTGATTCTAATATGGTTATGTAAAGACATCCATAACTTGATCTGATTTGCTCCTAGTATGGTCCATCCGTATAACCATTTCTTTTTGCAAGTTTATTCATTTTCTTGAAACATCTGTTTATTCTAGAGATTGCTTCTTGTAATCATATGAGATGCGACACGATGAAATCAGGCGCTCGTCAAATTTTGAGCATATGGAGTTATTGGTATCACTGTGAAGATTATTCACCAAAAGTATTGGTCTACCTTAAGTAGAAGTTGTGATATTGACAATTAAAGACGATTGGGATGACCTGTTGCTGCAGCTGAATTTAGTGGAAAATGGCAGATCACCTTTGTAAATCCTTCTTTACCTTTGTAAGGCCATGCCACTAAATTACAATTTTTGATCCTTTACTCTTTCCATTTCAGTCAGTTGAACTCTGAAATGCATTTTTAGATTGATATAGAAGGATTTGGTGAAGGAAAAAAAAAATATGTTAAAAATTCATTCACTGTTGAAAAAATGCGTAATATCTCCAGTCGGCTCAGTTTGACGAGCGCCTGATTTCATCGTGTGGCGTCTCATATTACTGTAAATTTAGATGATGGTTATATGTTTTGATTCAGCTGTCAAAGGCTGAAAAGGATACCTTGCTGATCACATATCCATGCCAAAACAAAGAAATACTTGTCTGGGAAGGTATATTGGTCTGCTTTGACAACTGTTTATGTTTCTCTACATTTCAATATAAATATAAAAATATTCACTGTCTTTGTTTAGGTTTTATCACTCAAGAAATTTGTCAGGAGGATTTGGAATGAAAGCATGTGTGATTTTGAATATTGTTTAGTTACTGCACTTTCTGTAGTTTTGACTTGGCATGATGAAAGTATTATTGTGGTTTGTTGGGACTGTCATTATTATTAAACATGCACATGATATTTTTGTGATATCTGAAATTGTGTACTTTATGTTTGCTTTCAATAGAAATGCCCTACTTCAAGTATGCATGTATTTTCTGAGAATGCTAATATTACTTATTGTTTCAGGCAAGTATTCAGATTTTTGCAGCACAGTGCTAATTATGAATTTTAGTGCACACTGAACAGATACTACATCGTATATGTTTAAGTATCAATGATCTCCATTCATTTTCCAGAGCAGAAAAATTTATTGACATTACTCTGATATGAAAATACCTCATTTTTTATTCATTCATCAATGTATGTTGAAGCTGTCAAATGTGAGTTATGTTTGTATTCACCTCTTTTGTAAGAGTGATCCCTCAATGCAAAAGTACCACATATGTATATCATGATCAAACACACTTTTTCTAGGGAAAAGCATGTTTGATAATATTCTTCCAGTTCCCTAGCTGTGTGTAGATTTACTATGATTGTTACCACAAATAGATATATTTCATGTCCTGCTCATTACAAGGCTAGTAAACATGATTCAGATGGCATTTTTTCTCTTTTTTTTTTTTTTTTAAATTTCCATTATGGCTTTCCATAGATCAATGATTGCATTGTCTTCCATTGTTTTTGTCTTGCTCATTGACATGTGAATAGACACACCCGCCAAGGAAGATGATGCTGTCAGACATACAGGTTACCCACAATTCCAGATGAACAAAGAAGAAACATAATATGACTGAGTCCATGATGTTTTGTCATAGATAATATAGAATAGTTGGTCCATGCGTCATTAGAATTACATTATTGTTGTCATGTGGTTTTCTTTTCTTTTTGGTTGGTTTATTCTATTGCACGTTCTCCTCTGAAATGCACTCTGATTTCTATTTTCAGAGATCTCTCCTTAAACCTCCTTATCCTATTGCTGTAAATATATGCTGTTACTGTTTCAAAATCAAATATGTGACTGATGTGGAGATGTCAGTTTTGTCACCATGATTTGTAGGGACTTTCTGTCATTTCATTAATTATAATTTAATCAAAAATAAAGCAACGACAGGTACACATATTTATTTGATAACATGAAATCTTTTCACATGAAAACAAATCTGTACATAGTCAGTGAAAGTGTTTCACTGATACGTGCTACACATATATGTGCATAAAATGATGTTTGAGGTTTTTCAGCATTGTTTTATTACTTTTAATTACTTTACTACCTTACTAAATCTTTCTTATGAGGTCGGCCGACTCACTCTTATATTAGTGTATTACTCTGTAACATATTATGTCAAGGCATTTATATCCTAAGGAGTTTAACTATTGGAACATTGTTTGTAATTCAGTATGTTAAAAAAGTATATACATTTCAAACTTTTTATTTTGGTCAGTTATGTACAAACATTGTCATACATAGTCTTGTTTTGGGTCTTTTTATTCTTCACCAAATAATATAGCAACGTCTTAATGTATCATTCACTTTTATTTTTCTGACTTTTCCTTCCTCTTTGCACATTTTAATCATGTGATTTTGTCATATAAAGCTTTTGAAATATCAGTCACTGGTATATAATGGAAGTCTAGGTTGACATCTTTGGACCCTTCCACTTCTTGTACAACTGTCATGTTTTTTTTCATTTTTCTCTGTAGAGACCCACACTACTGCTGTCACTTAATATTTGTCACATCTGATTTATGGCCTAGAAAGGCAAAACAATGGCACAATAAAAAATTGTCCTCTTGTGACAAAAAATCAATAAAACAACCGGGAAAGATTTTTTGAGAATTTTTCAGAAGTCTAGATTAACTACTTCACCTTTAGAGACTAGTCAATAGAGAGACATAATGGCAAAAATATTTAATATAAGTGCATAGTTTGGACATGATCCTTTAAGGTATTATCTAGATTTTTGGGAAAACGCAAAAAAAAAAAAAAAATAGTGATTAGGAAGGGAACACTGTTGATTTCATTTCAGCTTGAGCTCATTGTCATTTCAATACATAGTTAGCAAAGGGCAAGTGAGTATAATGTTACAGGCCACTCTTGCAATTCAAAAAGTTTCCTGAGGACTAAATATTACAGTCAGCATTTTTTAAGGACAGTAAATAGATGTGGGCCTTATTGACACAGCACCATTAATATGCTGACACTTAAATCTTTTGCTTTTGTTTGCCATTTGCTTGTAGTTTATCTCATTGCCATTGTCATAGTTCACATTATTGTCAGAATTACCAGCACATGGGCAAACCTTCTTTTAGTGTGAGAGTTTGCTCATAAATATGAAATTGTTAAAAAACTAATGTGATGCAATAGTAGACCTTTTCTGCTCTTTATTCATAGGAAAAACAAATAACCATTAGGGGCCTATTGGTCAGTCAATACTGACCTCAAAAGTATTGAAGACCCACATAGTTACTTTTCTCTTTGGAGTTGTGTGTGTATGTAGTCAATATTAGTCAACTTATAATGGTCTGAAGCTGTCTGTTTCAGAGGCAGATAGATCCAGTGGTTGTTTAACAGAGTGACTCAGTGAAGTATGAGGGACTATAGGCTTTGTGATTTTTTCAGAAATAGCTCAAGGTGGATGGTATATAGTGATGAAACTCTTCTCTTTCTTGTTGTTTTATCAGAATTAATGGTGCTGTGCAGTAAAATGAGATGGACAAGATTAAATCAGGCACTGGTCAATTTCTTACCATTTAGACTTTTTGGTGTTATTGTGAAACTTATTCATTTCCTATTTTATTGATGAAAAATCTTTGTTTGACCTTGAATAGCAGTTGACAAATTGGCAAAATTAAAATTGATGAGAGGATGATCTGCAGTTGAATCTAGAAAGAAATGCTTGATCAGTTTTGCTAATCCTCATTCATCCCCAGTGAGGTCATGTCACAGATAAAAAGATTTATTCAACCTTTATTCAATATATTTTAACAAATTTACCTCTAAAATACATTTTTTAAAATGGATTTAGAAACAAAACAATGTTTAAGAGTTTTGTGCAAAAAAAGTCATTCTCCAGTAGAAATTCATTTACTGTTAAAAATAATGATTTCTCAAGTCACCTTCATTTGATGAGCGTCTGATTTTATCGTGTCGCATCTGAAATTGTGATCCTTCTGTATTGTGATGGTGGTTCTTTGTCATATTTTCACTCATTTTTATGGCAAACATCATACAGATTTTTTCAACTGTTTAATTTATAGACGTATATATTTTTGTTTAAAAATCAAACCCAAGCAGTGCTGTGTATAACCCGCTACCCTTTCTTTGTTTTTAATTTGTTTTTTTCTTCCAGATTGCAATGTACATTATTTTCTTTATTGAATTTTTATTATTATAATTGTTGTGCCCTAAACCTCTTTAAAAAATTTATTTCAGACATATTTGATATACCAAAAAAAGAGAGAAATCCAAGAAAAAAAGACCATAGCTCATGCATAGTTTTAAACATGCTTGTTTTCTTGATGGTGGGGAATCAGCAATTTCTTTATTATTTTATTTGTTTGAAATTAGAAGAGATCAGTGAATATATTTGATTGTCCAGGGATATTAGAGATTCCATGAAAATTTCAGTGTGTGTAAATGATGAAATGTAAAAGTCAAGTTTTCTAAATCATTAACTATGAAAGTAGTAGCCTACAAACCAGAAATCAGTCATGAAAATATTGTGTTTGAATTCCCTACAGGTGTTTCTGCATCAGACTATTTTTCAATGTTTTAAAGTCCATCATTAGTGCTGATCAAGGACCTAATCTGATGAATAATATATCCAAAGACATGTATTGACTGCAAATAAAGCAAATAAAAATCATGAGTGGTATTAATGGTAAGTGACTCAGAAATGGTCATCAAAATTTTTGAAATACTGTAGAAAATAGGAAATTTGAAAATTACTTTTATGAATAAAACTGTACAAACTGGTAATATGAACTAAAGCTTGAGAGAGAAAAGAGAAGATCTGAATTCTTGGCATGCTTTTTGTTTTGTTTTATATTGTTTTTGTTTTATTTCAGTTGCCAGTAGTTTTAACAAGAACAATAACAAACAACATGTTGATGTACCTCTGACCATAGGTTGTTACTTTCTTTGGTTCTGTTTATGAGAAACACTCTTGAAATGGACAATTTTAACAATTTACTGACTTCCTTTACCTTTAGGACTAATCTTTTCCATACCAATTTTGCATTTCTATGAAGAAATGATGTTTTATTATACCATCAGTCTAAAGAATTGCAAATATTTCAGGTGTTTGAATTTTTCACACACAATTAATTGAGAGATATACATGATTTTCCTTTCTTTTACTAATGATATTCAAATATTACCATTTTTTTTTTTTTTTGTTATCAGAAGTTTTGCTTGAATATTGTTTTTTATACTTTACTAGTATACTGTTTGACTGTACCTATCAGTATGTAATATTTAGGTCATTTAAAATTCTAGTGGAGACTCATAAACATGAACTGAGATGGCTGTCTCTGTAAAAGTATTGCAGTTGGGGGAAATTTTCACTCTTTCACTTTGGCTAGCTGTTTCTGTGAAATGAAAATGTTAGAATCATAATGGTAATCAACCCAAGTTTTTAAGTAATATTATTACTTTTTCATTCCCCATCAAATACCTGAATATATTGTTGTTGTTTTCTTTTTTACCTATTTAATTATTTTTGATTTGCATATAAAACAAAAATACTTTTCAGATTTTAAAGATAAGGCTCAGTTTTGGTGCTGGGAA
The DNA here is from genome assembly GCA_038406235.1 of Peronia verruculata. Classification (NCBI taxonomy): domain Eukaryota; kingdom Metazoa; phylum Mollusca; class Gastropoda; order Systellommatophora; family Onchidiidae; genus Peronia; species Peronia verruculata. The sequence goes on along the minus strand of JBCAUA010000018.1, from coordinate 1,824,084 downwards.
AAAGAAGAATTCAGACTACAGATAGAACAGTAGGCTCTATTTTGAAAAACTGACTAACTGCAATGTTATAGATGGGATCATGCCTGAATTCTGTAATTTGAAGGTAGCAATGTCTTGGAACCATGGGATCAAATCATCTTAATAAATGTAGACAAAAAATAAATTAGTTTATGATGATCAGCTATTTTTTAAAATTGCATGCCTGCAGCAAGACAAAATTTAAATTTTTGCAAGATACCACCATTATGTTTTAATTTACTTTTGCTTTTGTTTTTATTCTTATTATTTTCAAGATCATATTATCATTATTACTATTTTATTATTTCATTGTTAATATTATCAAATCCTACCCCTTTCCATTTAGTGGATATCCTTTGGCTTGAGGTTGCTCCATTTTTTTTATTAAACATTGTTTTAACCAACTATTTGAGTATGTGGTTGAAATCAATCTAAATAAAGATCTTTTTACACAAATATGGCACTGCGTATCAGCCTTGCTGTTTGTTGTGAACCTGAATGCACAGATCAAGTTAGAAGTGATACTGCAGAACATGAGGAAAAATGCCCGGAATGTCAGAATATGGCCGACTAATATGGCATTGGTGTGGTTATGTTGGTTATGTACCCTCCAGGTGTGGGACAATCAAGATGGAGTAGTCTTCAGAATGAGTTAATTAGCAACATTGATCATGATATTATTCTTTACTGCTTTTTCTTGTTTTCTGTTTGTTTCTTTGTTTTGTTTGTTTGTCCTTGTGTCAGTTCGGACACAACAAGTATAATGAATTCCACAAAGATGTGCTTTATATAAAGAACTCAAAATTCATAGAAATGAGTGCTCTCTGTGATTTTATTGGACGACAGACCTCCTTATGGTCTAAGTTCCCAGAAACGGGGCAGAAAAAACAACAACAAACAAACAAATATCAGAAAAAGAAAGGACCATTTTCTTTTCCTTTTTTTTTCTGTCCTGTTTCTTATGCTGTTGAGTATGGAAGAAGTTAATTTTTTTTATATTATTATTAAATGTGTGGCCTCGATGATAATTAGATAATATTATGCCCTCTTATTACTTCTTCCACTCCACCTAGCCACATTTCCCTTGGTTGCCCTTGTCCCTGAATCTTTCATGTTGCAGTTTCATGGGCGTTCTTGTAACAGGTGTTTTTAATGACATTCTTATGGCATGGCTTAATTACTGAATTGTTTGATGCTCAATGGAGTTACTCTACAATTTTACTCCTGTTCTCGATATGGCCTGAAACAATTAGTGTCTTAATTATTTGTCTCTGTGATTTTATTGGACGACAGACCTCCTTATGGTCTAAGTTCCCAGAAACGGGGCAGATAAATGAACGAATAACATAATAACAAAACATGCTTATTTATGGTGTCTTTGAAACGCTGCACGTCTATAGTATGTTTTGTTGGCTTGACTTCGCGGACGAAGATCATGTAGGACATCTATGTCGACTGCAGCCCTGTTTGTGGCTACGAAGCCTATTCGGGCAGGTAAACTCTCATGCATCCATCTGAAATTTGGCACACAAAAGTGTTGCATAAAACTTTGTGTTTCTACTTACTTAAAGTAAACCCGAAAAAAAAATGTACTATCTTAGACATTAAAAAGACATTAATCTTAGACATTAATAAAAAGGTGATAATAATTTGAATAGTCAGTTGTCAAAGGTGTTTGATCCGAACTGTAGGTTCGATAGAACAACGCATATTGTTCCTCTGCTTCCGTTCATAAGCATCCAAAACAATAAATCATACGTCTTTTTATTTATTTATTTATGTAGAACAACGCGCAGTTTAATCACACAAAATATCAACATTGAGGTGCGCACGTTTGCCATACACTTTGAGTAGCAGGACAGGTATCGGTTTGGCCGATATTTAAACAATCTCTCACGAAGGCCGTGGGTTCTCCACTGTAGCCCGTAAACTTTGAAAAAAAAAAATCGACCGTTCCTAATGAAGCTTGTCAATCGAAAATATTCATGCACATATAGGTCTTTCATCTGCAAGATATTGTGGATCGAATTTTTAATCTGATAAAGGTGTTCGCGATAGCGAATTTCGCTGTTTGTGACCTATTAAATATAAATCTGAGATTCTTGCTCATCTGTGTACTATACGACCATCAGATCTATAGTTTTAATATTGTTCTCTTCCGTGTTCACTGGTGTCTTTACACAAAGTAAAAAATTTATTTTATTATGTTCTATTTTATCGTATAGGTCCACTGTAAACATTATACTATTATCCTGAACTCTGTATTAGAAGTCATGGTTTTTATTGAGGGCAATTAATTGTTGGATTTCGCAAGCGTGATGATTTAGATCTACGACTTCTAAAAAAAAAAAATTCTGAACTTTTTTTTTTTTTTTTGAAACACCAGTTGGCATGCAAACTTTCACAGAGATTGATGAACAATAGCTAGAACTTGTGGAAATTTTCCCCCAAAATGTACCATTTTAAAATTTACAGAGCATTGAGTCTCTTTGTATACTTCATTTCTCTATGTCCAATATAGTTCAGACAAAATAATTTTTTTTCCAAATTATGCAAAATATTATGTTAAATTAGGAATGTAGAGTAAAGTAAACAGGAAGGTTAAAAAGGAAAGATGAGGGGACAAATAAAACTAGTTCTACGACTGAGACTAAATAATTTTGTGGTTTTAAAATAGATTGTTTCGACCAAGCGAGCGGCTGGAAATCCCCAGTTTAATTTTAGTAGGCTAGGGGGTACAAACACTTTAAACTGTTCACATTGACAAAGAAAAACACATAAAAATACACGGGATCGGTGATAACTGTTCACATATCTCGTGGTGGAGCGGCAACAAATACCAGTGAGTGTTCTATTTTTATCAACGGGGTACAAACACTCCGCCCGGGATTTCCATTTTTTTTTTATTTTTGCTTTGTCGAATATGAAGAATTGGAGATTGACCTCAATGAGTAATAATTTCACAGCTGACATTCGTCAAGGCTTAATTCTCATAATAGATTTGTTCCGACCAAGTAAGAGATTGGAAATATCGGCGTCTATTTTTAGCGGGGCTACAAACACTCCAAACTATTCACAAATTTGACTCACCTTTGGATTTGACTCTGTTACGGTGTGGAGGAAATGTGTCACTAAATCTCTTCACTGTGAGCCTATTGAACCTAGATGGCTCCAAATAATAAAAGTATTGAGTAGTGCTAATGTTTTAATGACGTAAGAAAAAGTATGACGTACTTCCGGCGTCGCGTTTTCCCCGAAGTTTTGCGTTCAACACTAGCGTTGTGGGATTTCGTGGTGTTTATTTTCAGTAGCGGATACAAACACTCCGCCGGGGATTTCCAGATCTGTGCTTTGTCGAATATGAATTATTGCCCTTTATTTATTTATTTAATTATTACTGATTTTGTCATCTACCGTATATTAGTTACCGGTATTATTTTATTTATGTAGCCTACTTATTGTTATTATATTTATTCTTTTTTCTTTCTTATTTATTTTATTTGGTTAGTTAGTTACTTTGATAGTTAATTATTAATTAGTTCAATTGTTGCTTGGTCGATCGATTTGGTTGGTTAATTCGTCAATTTGTCAGTTCGTGTGTTTGCTTGTTTGTTTGTTCGTTTGTTTGTTCATTTGTTTGTTCCTTCGGTGTTCGTTCTCTCGTTCGTTCGTCTGTTCGTTGGTTAGCTAGTTAGTTGCCGAGTTAGTTAGTTTGTAAGTTAGCTAGTTAGTCAGTTAATTGGCTAGTTACCTAGTAAATTAGTTAGTTAGCCTATTTCTTTCTTCAATCATTGGCTTATTTAGGAATATAGCTACCAAGAGGGAACTGAGGAAAAGCGGTTTGTGTATTAAAATAGAATGATACTTTGGAATATGTGCCGTGACATTGCATAAATTTACATAAATAAGTCGCTGTTTTCGATGCCTGTCACGACCACCTGGCACGCTTAATCTTACGCCCAAACGCCAGTTCTTCAGTCGGTGTCTGAATCATGTCATCACTTTTTTCAATACTTGTCATCTCTTTCCTGTTCTGATAACACAGTTTGTGATCTTTCTTCTGCGTTGATTCTTCAGTCTTCCCTAGTCGAAATTCTTAGCTTGTAATATTATCTTTTGTGGGTCTATGGTTATCACAGTTACTTTAAAGAAATGCTGCTAACCAACTCAGCCAGGTCCATGCGCTTTGGTCAACCAGCAAGTGTCCTCTACTTTTCAAAAGATGTCGACTGTTATTCAGTGTTATTAACTTTGACTCGATTGTACATCTGACTTGGGCTGTCATCGCTCGGTCATCTCTGCCAAACACCAGATGCAAAACGCTGGTCCATAGTCGGAACACGGGTCCAAAGGGGAAGAATGGATAGCTGGTGGGTAGATTACCGTGAACATAACATGTACTCTTTCTCGCACATGACAGGGCGATTATTTATCTCGCATTGTACTTCGCACTAGCATGGTATTGGGTAGTCAACAGGGCAAGACGAAAGACTGTGTATTTTTCTATGCACTTTGATACCTTGAGTCATTGTTTACAAAGGATTCAGCTACTACGTTGCTCTAGCAAGGTAGAGATCAGACTGAGTCGATTGTCGAGAATCCAAGTAGCCTACAGTAAAATCTCCATCGTAAAGGTTCATTTTAGCTCACGCAGGTACTATGACAGGCCACAAACATTTTAAAGTTAAGTTTTAAGTTGAACAATAAAATAATATAATAAAAGGTGGAAGAAAGAGAAAAGCTAAGGGCATAATTTCAAAACCGGAACATCTCTTACATTCAAAATAAGCCTATGAAATATTGAAACACGCGAAAATACAGAAAGTTCAAGCCTGAAAAATGCTGAAATTCATTTTTAAACTGTATATCACCAATCAGAACGTTGCTTAATGTAGACAAAATAATATATTTTCTCTTTACTCTCTTTCTTCGTCTGTTTGTTTGCCTGTCTGTCTGTCTCCATGCAGTTTATGTATGTATGTATGTATGTATGTATGTATGTATGTATGTATGTATGTATGTATGTATGTATGTATGTATGTATGCATGTTCAAAAAAAAAAAAAGGCGAGGCACTGCTAAACAATGTTCGTTGGTCTCCTTACCTGCCACAGGACATATCATACATTACAGCTCTCGCTCGCTATCAATATCAAAATCTTTGAAACGCCTCTGCATATTAGGCTGTTGACCCGTCTTCAGTCTTATCAAAGTGGGCATATGTTTGATTCACACTGTACTTCCGTTAGAAGAACGCAATTTAAAGTTCTCGACCTTGACATTGTCTAAACAGACATTTCAGTCTCTACCGTTGAACATCGCGGTCAAGACATTTAGTTATCTTAACCTTCAGTGGTAAGTGAAAAACCTGTGGACGGTATACAGAGACCTGTCATTTCAAATTCTAAATGATATTGTGTTTACAGTTTACAGAAGATAAACTCAAGAGTAAGAAGGTGAGATTTTCGAAGCTATGACCTTTTCCTCACAAAAAAAGTGTCAGACAAGACGAGTGGTCTTTTGTGCGATGGCTTAATAATGTATTTAAATGTTATGAATTTTCCTTCTCTCTCTCTCTCTCTCTCTCTCTCTCTCACTGTGTCTTCCCTTCCACTCCTCCTTTCTTCTTTTATTCTTCTTTTATCTACATTGCTGTTTCTCTCTCACATTGAAATCATTTTCTCATTAATGACTTTCAGTGTCAATACTGACCATTGCACTATGCACCTCTGACAAAGGTGCAAAGCGAAAAAGATGGGTTTTTTTTTTTTTTTTGGTTGTCATTTTGAAACCTTGTGCCCATGTGGTAAGGCAGAACTGACGTCTTAACAGTAGCTAAGTACACACTACTCATCAGGAATGGCGACAATATTTTCGGATACAGTCAATATGAGTCTTTGATTTCATATGGCTAGAAAATGTGGAAGTTATAGGGTTACGTATATCCATGAATTACAAACTCTCGATATTTGAAAGCTCGAACTGCCTCAAAGTTCAACAGAACTGCCAAATTTTCTTTTTCCTGATCAAAACAAGCATATGCCAATCATTATAATTGATCCAAAGCCCCTTGTAATTTATTTATATTCTATGTGCTATTTATTTATATCACATAACTTAAAATTGATAATCTTAGCTTGATTTCATGAATACATTATCTTGTTCAAGATGAAAATCACCTTCTGTTGTTTAACTAAATGATGCATATGAATGCACTGGTTGAAAAGTTTCCATGAACGAGACCCGAAGATTTTGCCACCCAGTTTTGATCGCTGAACCAAGGATCTCACTAATGAATTCAGCAGCTTAATGTGAAACTGAAAGGAAATATTAGAAGATGCAGACATTTCTCTGCTGCCATATTTTGTATAGGGTTTTTCTTATCTAGTTCACTGCAGCAAACTTATGGAATAAACTGACATTAGGCGGTACACATAAAAGGAAATGGGACAAAATGTCTTCACAGATTTAGAAATGAAATTAAACAAAATATATAAGCCTATAATTAACACTTTCCCGCCGAAGGGCTGGAGGAATGTTTGGTATCCAGATCCAGGCGACTATTTTATTAATTTAATAACATTAATTAGAAGACAATATTCTTATGACATATGCAAGCGGGACATGAAGACAGCCGACATTGACCCCAACACCTGTAAATGTTCTGCCGACAACCGGCAGTTCTGGAGAACCACTGTCAATGAGGGAGTGAAGCGGGCAGAAACCACCAGAAACAACTAGCTCGCAGACAAGAGGGAAAGGAGAAAGGCAAAGGCAGCCTCTGTGGCAGTGTCAACCCCCTTTATCTGCAACAACTGTTCGCGAGACTGTCACTTAAGGGTGGGGCTCCTCAGCCACTCCAGAAGATACCATTCCCAAACCTAGCGCTACAACATCGTCTCTTGAGATGTACGGATGCCGACGACGACGACGATTCTTATGACAGCAGAGACTCAAACACAACTGGAGGATAAATGAAGATCATACATTTTCAAATATTCTTGGTCAGCGTTTGGGGCAGGGCATTTTGTTACATCAATAAGTGTCTTTGATAGCCTATCCATTTTAAATATATAGAAACTTTTATCATACATAAATAAAATTCAATTAATCCTTTGTGACGACAAACTTTGTTCGAATGAAATGTTAATTACTTAATTTCGTCCATGTGACAGCAATATACATTTAACCATCATAATTAAATATAAGCTTATTTTCATGATCTGACAGGCATATAGCACACATCATAGCTGCGTTAATTTGCTGACGGTCATTACTACATTGACATGGCCATAGCTGTAAAAAGGCTTACTTTATTAAAACAATAATAAAACGGAATTTTCAGATAGCTAATGTCTCTTGTTTTTTTATTTGTGTTGACAACCGGTTTTTCTTTCATCTCAGGCAAACTCGACAACGGCGATGATAAAACTTTAACCGAAACGAAACAGCAGTTTGCAAATGAAGCGATCTATCACAATGTATGTTTCCCTTTGTTTAGCCAGACGTTTTCGATAAGGAGGATGCCAGACCTCAAGGACCTCTGCTCAGGAATTCCTTTAGATCCTCTCCCTGAGCCCAGGCCACGTGACAGTCAAGTGCCCCATGCGCCAACCAGAACACCAGATCTCTCTCGAGAGGAAGAGAGGGTAAACTAAAACAAAATGCAGCTTTTTTTTTTTTTTTTTCGCATTTCCTAGTCACGCCAAACTCTGTGGAACTAGAATTTTTCGTTCAAACAAATACAAATAAACAACCAATCGAAAAGACGAACATCAGCAGCAATAACGAAGCACAACTCTTGAAAGGCTTTATTTCTTGTTAAAGATGACATAAATGGTGACTTTGTTTTCATCTAAGATTTGGTTATCATTATTTATTTATCCATTTTGAACACATCAGATCCCTCAGACCAGCTTCAGTATAATAAAATAATAATGATAATATTAAAAAAAAAAAAAAGACAAACGACAACAACAACAGTGATAGTGATAAAACAATTTACCCTGCATCGCATTGTTTCTTATATGAGATTACAGCATAATATATAGAAGCTATGATGGTTCTCAAGCATGCATGTCATATAGTATTAGTTACTCAATATTCGCTTCTTAGATTCTGCCTAAAATTAAGACAGTGCCGTTGTTCTGTGGACAGTGCTTCTTGTTTTTGCCTCTCTTGCATTATTTTTGTGACTGAATTCACTTCCTTTATTGTTATTATTCTTTTTTTTTTTTTTATTCACCACTCGTTGCGCCATTTGATGTCACTTCACAGCTTGCTGTTCAGAATGCGCTTCGTTACTTTCCTCCTGAGCACCACGAAGTACTGGCTCCAGAATTTGCCATAGAACTGAGGACTTATGGTCACATCTATATGTATCGTTTTCGACCCGAGATACACATGAGGTGATGCTTAGGCCTACCAAACTAAACTATATAGTACTATAAACAGTAATAGTAACAGTGTGGTCCCAAACTAGTTCTGTAGCTGTAATATCTTTTCTCAGGCTTAAAAATTTAATTTTAGAATTCATTTATGTCAAAGCAAAATCACACACACACACACAAAGCAAAAAACAAACAAACAAACAAACAAACAAACAAACAAAAATCA
>JBCAUA010000018.1:1802366-1815351 GCA_038406235.1 Peronia verruculata | reverse complement strand
CCCCCCCCCCCCCCCCCCCCCCCCCCCCCCCCCCCCCCCCCCCCCCCCCCCCCCCCCCCCCCCACCACTTCGCAAATTATACCAAAGTGGTTAGTTTTGTCACTAACCTTTCTTGTAACTGTTTGATGAATGAAATTGAAATGGTAATGGTAAAAGACCATATTAATATCGATCCTCATTGGTTGTCAAATCAAAAACGCAAATACAATAACTGCTCTGTCCTGCAAAAAAACATAAACCTTATGCCTACTGTCAATCAACCTGCGATGTTACAGAATGACGGAATGGAAACTGACCTGCTAATTGTAGCCACAATAAAAGTTTGGTAATATGATATATTTTCATGTATACACACATATGGATTTTTCATAACAATTTCCTTGCCTAGTTTGATTTTGTTTTTTGTTTTTTTTTTATTATTTCATATTTTTCCTTATCACATGTATATATAGCTTATTATATTTTTTTCAGTAGTCTTGACAACTCCTATCTGAATTAATTGCAATGTCAAAATAAAAGAAGTTCAAGCTGTCTTTGAAATTGTGACTTGAAGTGCCAGAATGAAAAGTATGAAATGCCATGACCTCAAACAAAACAAAAGTTATAAGAAATGGCCCCCTCATCCTTCCCTTACCCCCCCCCCCCCTCCTTCCACCCAAAGGAACGATGTGGATCTTTGACAATCAATGAACAACATATTACAAGCCAACAAATCATGCTCTGAAACTCAAAACAAAGCTCTACACATCAAATGTACATTTGCAGTTTGACATCAAGTGATGGTGAGGAGAGGTTGTAGCATGACCATATTGATAGAAAGGCAAGATGCAAGAATTTCGTAACATTTTTAGTGAGTTGGCACGATCATTTTGAGAGAGAATCTAACAGGAGTACTGAATGAACTTAAACTTTCATGTAGCAATACAAAACATTAGACTGAATGACGAAACCATGAAAATGGATGGCAGATTTACTGCATGAAACAGATCAGCTCTTGGCAACGTCAAACTTGTTTCCAATGTGTTCAGCATTATTGTCTTGTTATTCTGTTTTCCAAGAAACATGCATGAACACACTTACTTATAAAACTGACATTGGCTACAGTGGCAGAATAGATTTGCGAAAAAAGAGATAGGTTTGGTAGGGATGTGAAAGATTTGTTGTGAGAAAGACATCCGAGAGTTAAAACACAACATCATGCTTTGAGCTCAACTGCATTCACATCCAGTTACATTATGTACATTTCAAATTCCCACTCTGATATGTTGTCATCCGTAAAGACACTGCCATTCAACACACAAAAGCCATATTATGTGATACCCTTTACAGACAGAAATCCGTAAATTTATGACAACTTTCTTTCATGGTAAACTTGTAAAATCTTTTACCTGAGGATGAGGATAAAACGAATAGAAACAGAATAGAAATAACCCTCCACAAATTTATGACCACATCGTACATCTTTGTAAATTTTAAAATCAAATAAATTTATGAAACAAGTATAACCAACTGCAAACTTTACAGTAACCCTGCTCCTTTAGGATTGTCTTTACAACAATGATGCTGTAAACAGTTTCAAGAGTAAATAAAAAGCGATCATGAGTTATACTTTAAAATTATTTCCTCAGTAATTCAAGAAATCTTTCACAACTCAGGCATCAATTTACACTTTCTCCACGGCGAGCATGTTATACAACATCAGTCCATACTACATCCTTAGGATGAAATATGAATTTAGACTGTGCTACTACTGATCTACAAACAACAAAAAAAAGTCACTCTTGTCTGTTGATCTCAAGTTCTTAAAATACAAATACAGAGCACATGCAAAAGCACTTTCATAATGACTGGTATCATATTGGCACAACAAAGCAGAGACTACTGTACAAGTCATTTCTCCTGTCATGATTATTCCAAATGCATTATGTTACAAATAAGTGTTCTATGACCAAAAAAAAAAAGTTAAATAAGTCTTTCCAACATGTGTAAAAACAGCTACATGCCAGATTTTGATATGAACTATGAGAATACTATAACATAAGTTCATGACATATATCCAAACATATCAGCCTTGGTCATTGCATAAAATGAAAATGTAGGATGCACTGTGCAACATAGGTATCGCAAACACCCATACATGTGAATCATTTAATCATCAGATCTATGCACATGTATATGAAGTCTTTCATCTTGCATTGCACTAGAAGGAGGCAGGATGGTGGATGGGTTCAAGGGATGGGTAGTGAATGGTAGAGAACTAAAAGATGAACATTGCCAGCTTGCTGGGTTAGTAGGTATGGAGTCTGTGCTCAGGTCAAACATTCACAATGATGTTAACTGTGCACGGGCAGAGAGCACAACATCAGGCTAGGTCACATCCTTGGTCAGCCATTCACTCTCTGCTTTACAATTCTGAGCAAACAAATCATTTGGCATTAACACAAACCTGAGAGGTTTTCCTTACAGCTGACGGTGAGGTATCACGGACCTGAGTACGTACACTTGCCACAGCCCCACCGCTCCCAGGCTGGGCCCCACTGGATGGTGTGCTACTAACCACACTTACTGGGATCTGAACAGTGCGCTGTGCTTGCTGAGGCATCATTTTCCCAGGGGTATTTAAATACTGGCCTGGGTTCACTTCCTTTCCAGGTGTCTGGACCATACCTCCAGGACCAACCACCGAGACTTTGGGTGGAGGAGAAGGTTTGCCACTGTGAGGAGCTGGTGTTGCAAAGTTTGGCTTGTTAGGGGGAATGGGAGGGGGATTCCCCCTTCCCAATGGTGCAGGGGGTGAGGTGCCATAACCCGGCGATTTCCTCATTTGTGCTGATGCTGCAGCCTGGGCACTCCCCCCACCAGTGTGATATGAAAGCTTGCCACCACCTTGTGTTGTGACAGTGGCACTTGACCCTGACGATGCACTGACTACCCTGGCCCCTGACCCTTTCTCTGCCTCTCCACGATCCATGCCTCCTGCTGCAGCTCCCACAGGCATCATCCGTGCACCTCCTGGTGTAACAGGACCTCGGCGCGCTGCATTATCCTGTCTGTGTATTACCTCCCGTTCAGGAGAGCTGGAGCCAATCCTGCCTCCAGCAGAGACGTTGGAACTAGACTGAATGTATGATTTGCCTCCTTGCGAATATGACTGTTGCTGGCTGGATGGCACTCTCCCTCCAGCAGCTGCCAATGATGTAGGGGATATAGAGCTATAAGGCTGGGGAGGATTATTATTAAGACTGGGACTTACAGACTGAAGTGTAGATCCTGTAGAAGTGGGGACAGCCGGACTCCGTGTTGAACCTGTGTTAGTTGTCCTAGCTGGCGACACTGACGACCTGAGCTGCATGCTACCTGGTGATGATCCACTGCTGCGGACCTGTAGTTGCAATGATTCTAATTGTTTTGAAAGTCGTGCAACCTCTGATTTCAGAATATTTGTTTGCTTTTCTTCCTCCTGCAGACGTACGCGCAAAGCTTCCCTCTCTGCGTCGAATTTAGTGTTTTGTTTTTCCAATGCTGCTTCCATTTTCAATGATTTTTTACTTTCCTGAGCCAGTCCTTCTGCCATGTTCTGCATTTTGGATTTCCCATCTGTCAAAGCTGATTCCATTTCATCTCGTAACTGATTTTCTGCCACTATCCGCTCTATTAAGTTTTTCCGTTCCTGAAATGAGAGAGTGAGTGAAATTGAATCAAGAAAAGATGAATTGTTACTTCAATACAAAACTTACTGAAATATGTTACAATGTTTAAGACTAATGGCAGTGTACTTTCTATGGCTATGTTTTATTTTTTTTCTCGAATAAAATCTCTTTCAAGTTAACAAATGACATGGTGTACATTTTCTGTAAAAGTATCTAATCATTTATATAAATGATCTGATGTAATGATAAAGTTGTCCATTTCAGTCAACACTGACAAACTGCTCACTGCCAACTATTTACAGAGAAAAACAGAAGTCACTCCAAAATATCCCAAAGACCTTGATATACTAGAAGTCTGATGAACTTTACCTTTATCAACATTATTGCAACTTGCTTGTGTCTTGCTGCATTAGCTCTCTCCTCCTCTAAACTGGCTAGAGTCTTCTTGAGATCTTTCTCCAGCTTCTTGTTTTGGCTTTTCTCAAAGTCAATCTATGAAAACATATATGTCAAACAATTTGTTTTTTCACTGATTTTGTTCGCAAAAAAAAAAAAAAAAAATTAAAAATCCATGGCTCTTTAAATTTTAGATCTGAAGATGTTTTTCTACTACTGTTCTCTTAAATCAACCATATTTTCCTGCTTGGTTCCAAAAACCACTTAGCTTGACAGCTTAAGAAATACTTCGTGAGATATACAGATGTCCATAAATACACATGTAAGTAAATGTACAACCAACTTTCCTGGAGATCAGTGTGGTTTTCTTTTATCTGAAGCATGTCTGTGAATAACAAGCAAATGCTGTCATCAGTCATTAAAAAAAAAATTCATACTGGTCTCACCCTAAGAGCCTAGTCACTGGGAGACAAAAGAGACCAGCTCTGATAAGGAGAGGTTTTTAGTGGACTGAAAGATTATGCATCCCACTATATTGCCTGCTAACCTGACCATTGTCTTTGACTGCCACAAGTTCACAGTTACCTATACATATGATATCTATGTGAATAAGAACAGCTATGTTTGTTCTGAGGATACCTGTGTGTATTTTGTAATAAACAGTTCTTGGCCTTTCTTCGTATATAATTTCATAAAATAATTCCCGGCTTTTTTCATAAATAATTCCCAGCTTCTTTCAAATGTCAAGTAAGTCTAACGTGATGGTGTCATTGTCGAGCTGAAAACAAGATTATGGATTTGTTCCTACAAAACGATGATCCAGTGTAGGCCAATGTTAGCCTGTGATTAAGATTAGCCAGACTCGCTGAAGTCCAATGTAAAAATGGACCCGTCACAAGAATCGAACACAGGCACTATCCTGTGTGTTGGCAAACAAAGAAATGGTTATGGATTCGTCTATGTATAGTCTAATTATTCAGTCAAAATGTACATCCTGTCCTCCTTTCCCTGTTCCTCCCACCCCTTTCTCATTGAACAGCACGCTGAGTGGTGCAACGAGATATGAAATGACATCATGAGTAATTGCATGTCCTTGGCTCAACACCAACCCTTATGTGGATCTTTTATGTGGGAGCAGGTTCTTAGGCAGGTAGTAAAAATATTCCATTCTGCAGTAGAGGCAGATTCTTTGGCTGGCTGGACTCACAGCTAGAGACTGCTATATCATGAGAAATACAGGATGTCCCAAAAGTCAAAATAGGACCACAAAAATGCCACTAAGTGAAAGTCTCATTCTACCAGCTTAGAGAGAGAGATCTCCCGCAGCTTAGAGAGAGAGATCTCCCGAACGTCAAGTATCTTGACTGACGAATCGGATGAAAGGGTTCTTTCAAATGGGCTCTGCGATATGTTGATCTCACACTAACAGTAACCTTTTTTTTTTTCTAAGGGGCTATATTAAGAGCAAAGTGTGTGCCAGTAAGCCCTGGCCTGGAGTGAAGTCATGGAAGAGATGTTGTAAGAGATAGCGAAGGTTGTCACACAAGTGAAAATGGAGACTCTCATTTGGAGCTATACAACTAGCCTTCAAAGCATCGGAAACTGGTGAGAATTCTACCAATTAAAACTGCAAATTACTGTTTTATTGAAGATTAAATTATGCATAAACTCAGTCTGTTTTGTGATGTTTAGGAAATAGTTAAAAGTTCATGGAGACTATTAATTTTAGGACATCTTGTACGTAAGGATGACAAACTACAGAACATCTAACTGAAGATGAGGTGTTGGAGATCTGAACACCTCAACTCTTTTAAATAATATTTTAAAAAAGTGTTACCTCTGCTTTTAATCTTTCTCTTTCCTTTTCCAACATATAGGTCACATCATCACCCTGAGCTGTATCTTGAGCATGTTTTTGTTTCTCCTCTTCCAGCTCAGAGCAAACCTATATCATTCAAATATTTCAGAACGTGTCAAACATGATGGATTCAAAATCAATTTTTCAAATTTTTAAACTTAGATTGGGGATGATTATTTGGAATTTAAGCATTTATTAGTGCATTTTTCTAAAAAATGATTATAACTGTTAAAAAAAAAAAAAAAACATTCAATACAATCCTTAAAGCATACTGGACCATGGTAATTAACTTTTCAATGAGGAGAGAGAAACAAATACTAGACAGAAAGAAAATATGTAAACTTTGAAATTTAACACAACATGCAAAATTTCCTTTTCTACCTACTATGTAACCAAAACAAAACAACCAATTTATTATTTGATGTTGAATATGACGCTGACTGTATTTTCTTTCTAAAAGTTATATGAAGTGATGCATTAATTCAAATTTCAATGCTTCAACCGAACAAGTTTAATCTCTGTCAGAGGTTTTCTCTCCTTGTAGTTATAACTGCTGGTCTTCACTCATGAGTCAGAAAAACTTGAGAATTCAAAAAACTATATGTATGGCATTTTATTCTAGCTTTGAAGAACAGCAGCTGACAATACTAAAGGCTAGGACTTTTCATGAACTAACAGTTGTCATAATTAAAGGAAGGCAAGAAAACTAAATTCACAGTCGATCTCTCACAAAAATACAAAACTCAAACGCCTGCTGTAACTTTTTTGCTTTTCATTTCTGAACGACTTTCACTTCAGACAGTACACAGGGTTACAATCTTACCTTGTGGAATCGTTTCTCAGAGTTTCCTAATTGTTCCCTCATTTTTAATTGAGCTTTCCTCTGTGTTGCTATCAAATTCTCCAGCTGTGCCAACTGATTGTCATACATGCTTTTAATGGCTGCCTCATCAAAGCCTGTGTCATTTTTGCCTTCAGCATCTCGTTGAAGTGCAACAAAAGGATCTCCAAGACCAAATCTTCCATATTTGGCCTGATACAGTAACTGTTTTGCTTTCTCTGCCTGCAACAAAAGACATGGCATTTGTTTAAAACTACCAGTGATTTTATTTGTTACACGGGTCACATATAGAAAATATAGACCAGAGAGAAAATCTCAAGATACCATGAGAAAAATGGAAGTGCGAGAGGAGTAGAATCTCGCATTTTCAAGCAAGACAATTCTGGACTGGAAGTTGATTGTTAACACAACCAAATATAAAATGAATAGTAAAAATATGCAACTTTGCATGGGGACTGTCTAATGACAAGCACTAAACTTCCTGCACAAGGGATGCTGAAGCATAATAATGAGGGAAAACATCACTTGTTTTTCCTTGTGCTCCTTGCTCATAATAGTAGTAGATAAATCATAAACATTTCATGATATAAGGACAACTTTTTTGAGGGGCTGCCCAATTCATCCTTTTTTTATTTTTGTCTTTCAAACAACAAGAATATTTTGTTCTTCTCTATGATGACTGTTTAACATCCTGTGTGTATGGCAAAGGAAAATGATAGGGCTGGTCAAAAACAATTCCCATTGATTGTTGTTTTGAGAAATGTTTGTTTCCAAAAACTATATTTCATCTAAAGCCAACTGGTAATCCATTGTTAAATGATCTTCTCAGTGTCCTAAAAGCAAACTGTGAAACCTACCTTCAATGTTGCAATAACAACATCTCTGGCCTGCAGTTCACCCTCAAAATAACTCAACAGCCTCAAGAGATCAGCTTTACTCCAATCTGGGCTGGGCTGGCGCTAGTTTAAAATAAAAGGTAAACATTAAATATGAGTGCTCCTTTACAAGCAAATAAAAATTTCATGAGAAAAAGGCGTACATATACAAACATCAATCAACAAAAATACAGTCATACATTTCTGTCCTTCCCTCAGTTAAAAAACTATAAAGGTGTGATCTCACTGACATTTATATTTCTCAAATTACTCAAAAACAAAAAAAAGTTGTATGAGAGTCTTTTCTTTAATTATGCTGTCAAGTTTGTTTAAAATTTCTTCTCTTAAATGGATCCTATGAATGAGTGAAGATTGGTCCTTACCACGAAGGATAATTGAAAAATACTGAATTAACACATTGGCAAGAAATTTTTTTTTTCTTTCTTTTTCTAAAATTAAACATTCATATCAAGCTTATTACTTCTGTCTGTTATCTTTGTTGTTCCTCTTGCCATCTCATTATAGGCAGTTGGATAAAAAATTCAAATCAGTTGAGGAAGTCATGAGATAGTCCAAATTTTTAAGCTTGCTGACATGTTTCCAGCAATACCAAGATTATCTTTCTAGTTTGTATGAAACCCAAGATATGATTTTTTTAGTCATTAACTTTTTCCTAATTATATTATATATTCCTTTATAATAAATATTCTGATACCCCATTTTTGTTATCTTGAAGACTATAACTTGCCTTCCTGTACAGATAAAAACTATGAAATTTTCAGTTACTAATTATCCATATTGCTACTGGCCGTCTATAATAGCATTACACAATGCATTTTGATTATGTAACAGTAGTAACACACATTATCCAACACAGGTAAGTCCAAAAACTGTCTATGAAAATATATAAAAACGACTGAACTTCGTTTCTTATTAACTTACAGTAAGAATTTTGGTATCAAATTAAGTATCATGGTGAACACTTCAGCATGAGAACAAAGTAAATATGCCACGGCAACAGCACTCACAATCGCTACTACCTTATGTTATCCAAAGGCCTAATTTGAAATAAGTTGTGGGGTTTTCATACTGCCTCAGAATTATTCCTGCTCCCGAGCTTTTTCAGAACTGATACAATATAGTTGAAACAGTTCTGTGCCTTGTGAGGTATTAACTTTGTATGAAATTTTTTAAAAATTGTCTTTTGTTATCTAAGTAATTAACAGAGGAACCTACCTTCAGTGTGCTTGACTGCATCTTGTCATTCATATTTGATGCATCAAATCCTTGCACTGAACTTGGTTTGATATTTCTAGATGCCATTCTGTGCTTTGTGTTTACTGTAAGAGATTAATGCATTAAAATAAAAACTTGTCAAGTCATTAGGATGAAAGCTGTTGAATCTGTTTTTAGTGCACTTATTCTATTTCCTCTCTAATCAAACTATCACATTTCCACTTATTAATACGATATTCTTGCCCGCCATTTGCTTTTATCGACCTTATATTAATGGGCCCATTTATGTTTATAAACAGAAAAAGCTTGATTATGAAGCACAAGAGTGGCAAAGTAGTGATCATAAGATGAAAAACAAGTCATGACATGCTATATAGTTTTTCAAATGTTGACCCCTTCAGTGCTTTGCCTGGAACCATTCCGGGCTTATGATTACAGCCAATTTCAAGGGTATTTTATAAGTGTGATCAGGATACCTTAGGCTGTCTATTATCTGAGTGACTTCCCTTGTAATATTACTTCCATTATTTTTTTTCGAAGTGTCAGTTGTGCATGAGCAGTTGTTTCAAGTCGGAAATTAGTTTAGTGGAATTTGTGCGTATTTTCTAAAAGGAAAACATTGTCAGCAGTGTTACATGGGATTCTAGACGATCATGATGGTGCTGACGAAGATATTTTCCATGAATCCAGTGATGATGATGGCAATTCAGTTAGATCTAGCTGATCTAAATCTAGCGAATAGGAATGTGTCTCGATCCCTAAGAAATATGCACTTATGGTTCTTTTTTTTCCCCCACACCAAATGTATTAACAAGTACAGAAACAGAATTTAGGAGGTAGTGGGACATATTTCAAGAATACGGTTGTTATATATATGCAAAGTTAGCAGGCTGCCATATAGGGATGTTATAGAGAATTTAGTGCAACCAATCTGATTGTGGGCAAGGCAGAGAAAAATTCTGGAAACCGCTGGGAGGAGTTGATTTGAACCATTACGATCGAATTCAGCATCATCCAATTAGGGGAAATAATCGAAAAAATTTAAAATCACTGGCTGCCACGCAACAGCTGTTATCTTGGATTTTGCTACCCGATACTACGTAACTTTACCTTTGTTAGGCTATGAACATTTCCAACAATGTGCTTATAATTTTGTACACATATATTTACCATTCCAGAACAGGTTTTTGATAAAGTGCTTAGTTTTACAGAACAATTTTTTTTATTTTCGCATGTGAAAAGGTCACAGATTTTTTTAACATTTGACCCCAAAATCTCAAATTTCTCAAAAAATTAAATGATGTAAAAAATCCTTCCCGACTAAATTTAGAAATTGTTTTGTTCTGCATTCATGTCAAATTTCATGGCAATTGCTCCATAAATAAAAAAGTAGATCGCTTATTTGCGCTAAAAATTTTGAGAAAAAAGCATAAAAAGTTTTTTTCACTAAAAAAAAAAAAAGCTGTAATTTGTAAAGAGCTTTTGATCAGGATTTCAAGTTTCAACCCCAAAACACATTTTTGTTTCATCTGCTCTTTCCATGCCTTCTCCTGTGTCCCTACGCCCATGGAATCTACTTTATGAGATAGCAAATAAATCTAACTCCAAAACAGTTGGCAGATGGATCAAAGTCAATGGTAAATTTATAGGGCCTAAAGCTTACCACTCACTGATGTGAAACTGAATTCAAAGTAATAGGCCTAAGCTTTTTACGATCTTCTATTAAGTAGGCCTAATAAAAAAAATTTACAAATTGATGTCCCTAACATCACTGCAATGCCTATTTTGCTGGGTTATTAATGCCAGTTCCCTTCACTCTGTCCACTGCTAATCCCCATCAGCATCAGTCCTGCACAATAAACATGAATCAAATTATTAGCACTCATTCTACTTTTCCACAGGCAATCACATCAGACTGCTGGCAAATTTCAGTGTTAGGCCTACTAACTCATAATAGCCTAAATGAGGAACAGGAGCATATTATAAATTTGCAGCTTCTATCAAAAGATTCCGCACACAGATCTGGTCTGTGACTAGTCTGAGTGATCAGAACATTGGGATCTCAAACAATCTAGGAAGAATGGTTGGTTGTGGTGGACCGACACCAGACATGGCTTAAAAGTTAAATTCTGCACAAGTGAGATTTTAACATACCTGGTGCCATTCATAGCAATGAAATGGTGAAAGTGATAAATTATTAAATGCAATAAAATTGTAGAACAAACTGAACCCGTGATTCACTGCGATACTGTGCAGTGAATTCAGATTTTATTTAGCTAGAGTAGAGGAGTTGGAAATTAGATCTCTCCATCTAGATCTACTGCCCTACCTGAATGGACTTCATCAAGGCACTTCTCTTTCACTGAGCACTTTTTCTGTCAAAGTTCCTGTTCGGCTCTAGTTGAAGTAGATCTATCTGCTTGATGTGCAGACTTTCATAATCCACTAACTTAAAAACACAGTGTCAACAACGAAGTGCCAACTTAGGCCAACATCTGTTCGATAACCTGGACACAAATCTGCCATACTTCCAAGCAATAGGATAAGACGGGAGAAATATTTACATGACTGCAACAAACAATCAGCAAGGCCAAGTCAATGGCCAAGAATCAAAGAGAGATCTAATGCTCTGGGTGGTTTCAAGGAATCATTCAATTGGCATACTGAGGTCGGAGTAAGGTAGCCTGCAGGGGATCTAGACACATACAACAGCCATCTTTGCTACTGTCTGGTCACGTGATCCAGAGCTAGCCGGCCAACAAACAATATTCTTTAGCTACGTATACAGTTCGATCTATAATACTAATAGTAGTGTATGGAATCTTAGAGATAACTTTATTTTCCTAGGACTACCTTTTTGTCCTTTTGCTTTAATTGGGCACTTTTTAAAAAAAGCAGAAGAGAACGAGAGAAAGAGAGAATTAAAGTTTATAAAGCTTTGAAATGTTGGTTTGAGTTTCCTCACAATATATATATATATTACCGGTATTCTTAGTGTTTTTCTGCAAAAATGTGCTAAAATGTAAACTGCTGTGTTCGGGTTAATTGAAAATCAGATTTGCCATAATACTAGCACTAGCCTAGGAAATACTGCTGATACTTTTTTGTTGCTGGTGTTGTAGTTGTTGGTGCTGCTGTTGAGATTTGGGGAAAGCGATCATAGACAGAACGTCCAGTTAATGCCTTTAAACTAAACTCTTGAAGTAATAGGGAGATGAGATAAAATTGAATCTCCCATTGGCTTTTATTGTTGTTCTATAGCTACACATATTTCACGTCGTAGGCCCCTATTAAGAAGACCTAACATAAAAAGACTTTGATTACTATGTTATTTATAGTACATCGATGAAAGCTACTGTTTTCATAATGAAGCGCTTAACTGCTCGAGGTGTAGAGTTTTAACCTGTCTGGTTCATAAAGTGTTTATACCACATGTTTAAATACTACTTTTCTTTCTTTCTTTTCCTTTTTTTTTTTTTTTTGTACCGGCTTCTATCTGTGTCTAATAATATTATCATTCTCGCTCTTATTGAATGCGAAAGTATTTTCTTTTCAAACTTTGCACGTAGGTCGAACTCTTTTGTCAAAGAAACATAACAAGCGCTTTAAATAAAGTTTGTGCAGTGTGTAAAAGCAAACGAATAGTACTTGAAAGTAGTCTCGAAATCAAAATCAAAATTTTAACTATTTTTATCATCTTTTATTCTTTGGTTATTGTTGTTGTTGTTGTTGCTTTTCTATGTATGTTTTCCTGTCGATCTATTTGTGTTTCTCTTTGTGTTTCATCACACACAACTAATTTGATGACTTGTTAACCTCAGAAATAAGAAAATACATGTATTGGGAACATTATTTCTAACCAGATCAGAGTCATCAATTTTCTACACATGGATCTTTTTATGTAAGTGATTGTCCCTCATACACCAAGAGATACTTGTCCCTTATACACCAAGGGATACGCCACCAGCAGGAAGTTGAAAGTTGATATCTACCGCAACCATAACATGCGTAGCGTCCACGACTGTGATCCAGAAGATGCAGGATCTTTTTCATTTAACTATCTTTGCTGATTTCATGCTATGACCTACCAGTGAGGGTATTATGTGGCGCTTTAGTATTATTATAATTT
>JBCAUA010000018.1:1764816-1802266 GCA_038406235.1 Peronia verruculata | reverse complement strand
ATGCAGAACCCGCGTTTCGATCCCGGCCTGTTTTGCTCCATGAGCAGACGCCATACCAATTGAGCCACTGCGTCCCCTGCACTTCCCTTCACTAGACAAAAGAGGGATTGAACAAGAAGTGCAAAGGGGAAAAAAATCACTTTTGCTTACATACGCCATGAAAATTTCCAGAAAAATTTTGATGTAAAGAGAATGCTTTCTTCTTATTTTATCAATTTTTGTGGCGACCAGTCTTTCGAAGTATAAAGATATTTTCCTCTTTACACTGCTTGCTGAACACATCTTTTGTGTGGGAAAGGGGAGTAAATGTCTGGGCAAAATGATCTCCCCTTACACAAGTCCCTCTTTTGGAAGGGGCAGATAATCTTCAAAAGGATCTCCCATTGTATGCACAGACTAAAGAGTTGTGGTGGTAGTTATTGGTATTTCTCATCCCCCAGACTTGGCCATGGTGAGGTGAACCATGCTGTGTGCCCTATCACACGGGTGGAGACACTGCACATGTTGAAACTGAAGGTGGATGCTGTGGCATGTGGGAGTGAGCACACATTGGCTCTCACACAGCAAGGAGTGAGTTTGAACTTTAGTCTATTCCAACAGTGGGAATTTGTTGGTTTTTTTTTACCAGTCAGATCACTCCTCTTTGTTTTTTTTTTACCAGTCAGATCACTCCTCTTTGTTTTTTTTTTTACCAGTCAGATCACTCCTCTTTGTTTTTGTTTTTTTTTTTTACTAGTCAGATCACTCCTCTTTGCCAGACTCAATAGTTTTTAAAACAAGCATGTTTCACATGGAATATGCACCATGAAGAAATCTGAGAACTATATGGTTCACACAAAAAAAGTGCCTTTTTCAGAAATTTGTGAAGTTATTCTATGAAGATAAAGCAGGAGACCTTTTAAATTGTGTGCATATCTTACTTCTACCTGGCTTGTGCAATAATTTTGAAATAAGGAGAATGCTGATATTTAAACAAATCCACTGCAGTGCCAAAATCTCTATCACTGTTTTGTTTCTTTGTTTCTCTCAGAACAAGCCTAAGTATACTGAAGGTGACAATGATGCTGTGATGAAACAGCTTTAAGCAGAATAACCTGTTATCTTCCTAGTTTTTGTATTTTGTGGTTGAGATTTTTTTTTTGTGGCAGAGAGAAAAATTTTGCATAAATGTTTTCTTTGTAAATGTAATGCAATTGGCTGAAATTGGTCTAGTGTTAGATTCTAGTGTCTGGTTTCAAATGGAAAGGAGTGTGCTTGACTTTGGTGAGAAAATAATTTAGCTTTGGTTCTCTTGTGCAGAGATAGTCATCCTCAGTGGTAACTTAATAAAGTTATATTTTCTCAACAAAGACTGTTTTTTGATGTCCAGTGATACTCACCAAATAATGGTGTACCATTTAGCCAGTGAAACTTGGATATTACACTTTATGCTTAGAGTGCAATGATATAGACATAGGCTTGTTTGTCAAGAATGTTAGGACCATTTATCCACAATTAAGAATGATAGGCATAGGCTCTTGTTAAATCCTTATTATGATTCTATTCCCACTCGCCCTAGTCTTCTCAAAGTCAGCTTGAAACTAAACTTGTTTCTTGATTTGCAGGTATATGGCTGGGGTAATTCCAAGTATGGCCAGGTTGGAGTGGGCACTGTCCATGTGTACAAGAGACCTATGCTTCTGGAGACCTTGCAGTCTGAGGTGACTGTGGCCATTGAGTGTGGACATTATCATTCTCTAGCCCTCACTGCAGATCATCAGTAAGTTCTGGGTGCTATAAAGCATAAATAAAGGAAGTTTTATTTTAAAAACATACAAGAAAGGGTCGAAATCACTAGTGTCTATTTATCTTGTGACCATTACTTTGTCTTCCTTGGCGTACAAATAATTATGTGACTTTCAGTGAAACACTGCTATGCTTACTAGTTCTTGGCCTACTGTCTTAAATGCCTCTGCTGGTATTTTGAGAAAAATGTTGTTGTATTTAGTAAAGACACATTTCTATGAAAAGAAACTTGATTCTGAATGGTGACATTGTGTTAATTCACTTTTTAGTGATGCGCATTGAAGACAATTTGATTTTGAAGAGTGGAAGAGCATTGCAAGTTTCTAAAAGTAGTGGCTGTGATATTATAAGCCACCACGCTTTCAAGGATTGATTTATCTCACACCCTTATTTCTGCCTCCCGCAGGGTCTATTCCTGGGGTTGGAATGTTCACGGTCAGCTCGGACATGGTCATCCTGAGGATTGTCTGATCCCTACTCATGTGCGCCCTCTGCTGAACGTGGGCGTGGTGAGGATGGCTGCGGGATATGCTCATACTCTCACATTGTCGGAATCTGTAAGTCTCATAGTTTGCTTGAGCTGAGCTGAAAGAATTTCTGTGCAGACAAAGTTATGAAGTCTTTCTTCATTTTTGGGTCAAGTTTACAACTGTTTTTTCTGTATCCTGACTGATATGCTGATACTTTCAAGCAGTATGAATTCCATAATCTTGGAGCCGAGAAATGAAGGATTAAATTTCTAATCAATAATGAAGGGACTGACCCTAGTATCAGTAACCAGATCTTTAGAAAATTGTGTAATGTTAGTTGTTTCTATAAGTAATTCTATTAGTTGTGTCACCACTTATTGTAGCATTATACAGCCTTGAGTGAAATGTCTGATAAAGGGTAGGGAATTCCTATGTAGGACTGCATATTGTAAAACTGTAGATTGACAGGAGGAAATCTATTCACACATTAAACTCCCTATCCCTGAAAGTGTCTCTCAAAACTGCCCAAATGTTTCTGTGATGAAATTTACATTGATGTTCAAGAAATGACAGATATGGTTTAGAGTAAGATGAATTTGGTGTGATCTTTGGAAGGGAGCATCAGTACAAAAATATTACAAGCAAATTCCTCAGTACATCTCAAATCAATAAAAACAATTTTTCAGCATATGGTGGATTAAAGTCATTTTCAGCATTTTTGAGGTATTTTTTAAAAAAAAAACATTTTTGAGATATTATTAAAAAAAAAAAAAAAAAATGGTATATGACACAAGTCATTTGACAAGTGATGCCGTTATGATTCTGTTGGATTAGCAAAGTTGGCATATTTATTCCGTGACAGCATTATCTGATAACTTCAGGAATGGTTCAGGAATGCCATCAGACTTCAACTGAAAGTTGGCATGAATCTGACTTATGCCATTTATCATAGAGGAAGGGCCAACATTATATCTTTATTGCATCAGGCTGCTGTGATATTTATTTTGTCCTCATGTTTTCCACCATTCTGCATTTTCAGGGAGATGTGTGGTCATTTGGCTGTGGCTATTTTGGTCAGCTTGGCCTGGGGACAAACAGCAAATCTTCCTATCCTCAGAAGGTCACCCTGCCCTCGCCAGTGCCCATTATTGCTATTGGCACCAAATATTTTCACAGTGTAAGTACTCACATTGCTGAGATTTGGAATTCATATTCAAATTTATCTGACATAATAGGATCCCATGATAATGATTTTTTATTTTTATTCTATCTTAGCCAGAGATACATCAGTTACAATATAGTATAATTCCAAAATAATAATTTTCACTAACAGTATTATCTTATACCAAACGAATCATTTACAGTGGTTTCAAATTTTAATGTAGTGGCGTCATTGTGATTTTTAGTTTTGAGATGACTCTATTATATTGAGAAGAAAGTGGTTGTTTTGGGTGTACACTGCTGAAAGAACCAACAAATGTCACATGGGAAGATGTGAAGAAGACAGCTTGAGACCAAACAAAATTGGGGACTGAAGTTAAGGTCCTATGCTCTACAAGGAATGAAGGAGAGTAGCAGCATCACAACAGTTATCATGATTTTGATTTTCCTCTGTTCCCATCTCTACTTTCTCTCCTTTGCAGGTTGCCGTTTCAGCTACAGACAAAGTCTACACATGGGGTCTTCACCCACACAACCTGCGTAATGTGGCCTCCTCTGTCCGGATGGCCAAACACATCGGCGTTCACATCCCTGAACAGACCTCTTTCCTCTCTCCCAGTGTTGTGGACACCACTTACGTGCATGGCAGAATCACTAAGGTACATCATTCTCATCTTTTTATAGGAATTTTGTTATTCAGGGATGTCAAATTTCCTACTTTAGCAGGATATCCTACTTTTTGGCTGTCAGTAATTTCTCTGTAGGGCCCAAATCCAGAATTATTTACCATTAATACACTTCAGTTTTACATGTTGCCAAAGAATATACCAGGAACTTTTCCTACTTTTTCATGTAGAGGGATTGACATCCCTGGTTATTATAAAACAGAGACTGTCACCAGTAACTGAATTTGTACATTGAAAGAAAACAAAATGGCCATTCAGTGATGTGGGGAGTCAAAACTTTACATGGCTTGGTAGAACTTGCCAAATTTTTGTAGCCCGGTTGATTCTTCTTCAGGGCAACCTGAAGCTTCATCATCACTGTCATCATCATTTCATAAAATAGAAAAAGACTGCTCAACCGGCAACATATATAACCAACTTGATCTTGATGTTTAAGTGAATGAAATTTTCAGACCAAGTTGGTCCTTCCTCAGGGCAACAAAATAAGGATATAAAAATCAGGGTCATCATCATTTTATAAAATAGAAAAAAAAACTATCTCGTCAGCAACAAATCAAAGATTAAAAAAAAAAAAGGCAAATGACATACATAAACAACTAGATCTTGATGTTAAAAAATAAATGCCAACTTTTCAAGTCATATTGATTATTCTTCAGGTTCAACAAAGTTAAACATAGAAAAAATAGAAGTTGACTGTCAACTAGCAATAGTCAAATACATTAAAAGGAAGCAAATGACAATATGAAGAACCTGATGTGGTAGAAATTGAGGAAATTGGTGTCACAAGCCAAATTTTCAAACCTAGTTGGTTATTTGTCAGGTCAATCATCATCATCATCATTTTATAAAATAGACGAAGACTGTCCAACTGGCAATTAATCAAACAATTAAAAAAAAGCAAATAACACATATAGACATTGTCGTCTTGATGTTAAAAGTGAATGCCTAATGTTCGAGTCAAATTGACTCTTCTTCAGGGCAACCATCATCATCATCATCATCATATGAAAATGTCTTAAATTTTATACGGCTGTCTAACCGGTTAACTAATCAAACACACTAAAGAACGCAAAAACAATATGAAAACTGGATGTTGATCAAATTAATAAAACAAGTCAAACTTTCAAGCCCAATTGGCCTTTCGTTAGGGCAATATAGAAAACATATAAAATGTAAATAAGATATTGCTTATTGTATAGGAGAAGGCTTTCAATTTTGCTTTTAACAAAAAAAAGTACATTTTGGGGGCAAGAATTTTACACCCTCTGATATACAATGGTTAAATGAACATTTCTAAGATTTATTTGTTGTCAGTCTTTTTTCATTTGTTTAGCATATATCATCATGATGATCATCTTGGTTACAGAAATTTATTGAAAGTACAAATTAAAGAAGAATGCACTGTTAGTCTCACAGTAGCCATTTTGACTATCCATATATCAATAAGATCTGCATAGTGAGTTCAAGAAGCAGTTCTCTTTGCTTGATTGCAGGTCTGTTGTGGGAGTTTGCACACCATCCTAATATCAGAGGATGGGGACTTGTATGTCTGGGGCAGAAATCTGGAGGGCCAACTGGGCACAGGGTCTCGGCAAGATGAGGTTTGTAGCCACTGAGGTTGATTGAGATTCCATTTTATTTGCTCAACATGTATCGTACTGTCTATAGTGCAATGCCTGTGTAAACGCAAATAAAAAAATATGATGTTAATTGAAGCGACAGGAAAATAATCGAAAATTGTGCATCATTACCCTAATATTCATCGCAAAGATGTAACCTATAAATCTCTAAACATCTCAGTATATCGTAGGCACCACAATGGTAGAGAAATATAGCGTTGTTATTACTTTTTATTTATTATTGCTTTTCATGATGAGCATTTTGCTCTTTTTGTGTGACATTTTGTTCTTTTCCACAAAATAGAAAATGCCCAAGATGTTGACTGCCATCAACGACCAGCAGATTGTGACTGTAGCTAGTGGAGGAGAGTTCAACTTGGCCTTTGATGTCGAGGGGATGCTGTGGGTGTGGGGCAAGAACGATGCAGGACAGGTAAACAAGGAAAGAATGAAGAGGATAAACAAGGAACTTAAAGGAGCAAATTAGTTTGGTAGTAAATTTCCAAATATGCCCCTGTCTGCATTTAAATGACAGAGTTCTAAATACTAAAATACACATTATGGTAACAGTGAAAACACGCAGTTGGGCAGCTTGGATTAAAAAAAAAAGAAAGAAAAAATTTGTTTAGGGATGTCTTAGAAATTGAAAGAAGACAGGGTGAAGCAACTTTTGATATCTTTATGTTCCTGTAAATAGAGGTATGGGGCATGCCAGATATAGGGATGTCAAACTCATCACTTAACCAGGAAAATATGCCTTTTTGGCTGTCATCATTTCTTTGCTGCCCACAGAATATTTGTCTTCTAGAGATACTTCAATTGTTTATCTTTCTGCAAAGATATGGTGTGAAAAAGTATAGGATAATAAAAATCTTACTCTTTAATGTAAACAGATTGAGATCCCTGTTCTAAGGTAGTTGATGAACTATCTTTTGGAAAGTTTTCTTTCAGAAAGTGATTTTTGTTTTCTGTCTCAATAGCTGGGATTTATGAAGACCAAACGAGATAATCAGCACATAGGCAAGCTCCCCGCCCCCACAAATCTGCGGCGGCCCAACCCACTGAACCAGACGATGGATGCTAATACACCTATGGTAGTGAAAGGTTTACCTCCGTCTGACACAACTAACCCTCATTGGATGGCTCTACTGGCATCGATGACACATGGCAACATGTGGGTAAGTCACTGATTGTGGATCATACAAGATTGAACTTTCTTCCTTTTTTTTTTTTTAAGTTGAAAAAGTCCAGGCTGTAATGGCATTTTTCAAGTTTTGAAAAATGTATGCATTGTAGTTAGTTTCCTGGAGAGGTTAAAGTTTTCAATTAATTTGTTTGTTTTGTTTTGGCTTTTTTGTATGTGTGTGTGTGTTGGGCAATCTATTTTTGGTTCTGAGAAAGTTAAACTTTAACCCCTGGGAAATATGTAGAAAATGCAAGTCTGTGTTGGTGAATTCACATTTTCTTTAGTTGTTTATTCTGGGATGTGACGAGTCGTGATTTCTTTATAATTAGACTCACAAATTCAATACATTTTACATAATTTAACTGGAGCCACATGCAGCATATAAAGGGAAGACCCAATCATGTTTGATTTTGCATACTACATCTGGTCTCTTGTATATCCATATACTACCCCAACTGGGGCTAATCCTCTTATTTTGCCTACAGTTTTCTGTGAGTATAGTTTGATGTTGGTGAACATTTTTAGCAAACATTTCATCATCTGACTATAGAATCACATGTACTTTTTTCTGCAGAGTGATGGCTCAGAAGGAGAGTCTGAATGTGCTCTGGACAGTTTGCCTGAATTGGATAAGCTGGGCAGAGAAATGTATGACAGTTGTGTAGTGCCCATCACTCTCAAGGTAAAACTGGCATAGATGAAAAATTCAAAAATGAAAATAATGAATTGATAGAGGCAAGTGTGATTTTAAGGTCAATCGTGATTTTTTTTCTTTTTTCATTAAGGTCAGTTCAGTTTTCATCAAAGATGACTCACTTTGAATCTTGCTGGAACAATTTTATTTGAAACTATTCTAAGAATTAGGGAATAGAAAGAATTTTCAGGAACTATGTATGCTTATTTGTGGAGTAAATAGATTCCTGGAAAGGCTGCCCTTTTTCTTTATTAGAGTAGAGTATCTTGGAGCATGAGAATCAGAAAAATAGTTATAATAAATAGGCCTTTATAGTGTCTCAACCTCTAGCACTCAAAGCCTTTTACTGAACCGAAGTGTTTTAAAGCAACACAAAATATGTCATGTGCTAAGAATAGAACTGTCACATATGACATGTAAATGCAGTCAAGGTATGCTGACATACATAATAGTCTAGTATAACCATGTACACGATTATGCTTTAGTCCATTTCAGAGGAATAGTTGAAATTGTCAGTCAGACAGGTGATCATTGAGCTAAAAATATGTTTTCAGTTGTTGATGAACAAAACTGTAGAGAGCACTGTTTTTCACTGTTATTTTTTGTGTCTTTATTTTGTTATGCTCAGGCTTTGGAAAGTATCTGTGAGTCCAATCTGTGCCTACAGAAAAGTGTAGACTTGCAGGACTGGGTGACAGCAGGACATATCAGTTGTCTGGAGGATCAGCTTGTACAGGTGTGGTATCTCATGGTAGAGAAAACAGCTGACTAATTTATTATATGTTAATAAACCACACATTTGTGCAAAATGACCCATCATCTGAAAACAGTTCTAGCTGAAATAGGAGTACATTGTAAATGTATAGTGTATTGCTTCAGTTTCATTCCTTGAAAAAGTTTATGAAGAAAATATTAGCATAATGTCAAAATATCTGTAAGAAAGAAAATGCATTTTGGTATTTTAAAAGATTATGATCTTTTTTTTTTTTGCTAGACAGTATGAGCGTGACTGCAGCAACATTCTTTGTTTCTAAATTTGGTTAGATGAACTGATGTTCAGAGGAGCGAGATGTAATATATGGGGCCAGTGGCTCTGTGATTTTCACTGTGGACTTTGAACCAAAGTGTTAACAGTCAGTCCTGTATAGTGGGAGTCATAATCTTGGGACATAAGTTCAGCTTTCCACTTTGATCAAATGGAGAGTGCGAATGCAGTATGATGCTATGTCACTTTTTGTCTTCCTTTATATTGTGCTCCCTACCACATTTTCAAGGCAAACTTGGTGTTGCCTACCCTCACATCGTCCGAGAGAGAGCTGGAACACACATTGAAATATTTTCAGTTTAGTTTCATCAATCTAAAACATAGGGGATCTAATCAAAAAGTCCAGTTTTCTAAATATTCAGTCTAATCACATAGTACTGCTTGTATTTTTATTCATCAAATGGTCTTAGAAGACTGGCATTGATTCAATAAGAAGTTGGTTTGTTAACTAGTAGTACAATGCTCTTAAATATACACATATAAATCTCTCATGCAAAATGGAAAGTGCAGAATAGAAAGCTTTGCCACCTGCCAAGTTATAAACTCTTGTTTAAAAGAGTATAGAAATGTATTTGCTCTCATATCAATAAATTTTCATCATTGTCAGTTTTGAGCAGACTGTTATTTCTCTTGACAAACGACAACTGACATTGTGTCAGTTGAGTGATTGATGAATTAAATGTCTATTTATGACCTTAGTGGTCTCTGCATATTTGTATCTTTCTTATGAAATTTGAGTCAGTGTCGCATGACTTTCTGGGATTTCTTTTTCTTTTTCTTGCTGTTTCTCTCTTAAGTAATGATCTCTCTTCTTGGTCTTGCAGGCTTTGTACTACAGGCTGAGAGCTACCACTGAATACATGGGTAAAATTAGCCGGGATGACATTGTCAAGGTCTGTGCACGGCTTGTGGAATTTCATATTAAGTAAGTCATGTGAAATGAGCAGTAGATCTTCATGCCGTAGCTAAAACAAGAATTATAATAATAGCACCCTTAGTTGTAAATATTTTCTTAGGCCCAGGGAGCTAACTGAGCGTGATCCTGCCAGGTCACAACATCAAATGGGCTGCTTCCTTGTTTGGTGCATAAATATACTTCTCTCAAATAGCCACATGAACTTGTGTCATTTTAGACTCCAGACCTTTATTGTTTTACAATTTGTTATATTCACCTTTCCCTAGTGGGGAACAACCTGAACATTTGTTTTTTAAAATTTAAACAGCAGCAACTGGTCAGCATATGGCGTTTGGTCTTGCCGGAGCTGGTTCATGCCTATATCACGACCCCAATTTTTAAAAAAATAATTAATGTTGTGGAAAAATCCAAATTATATATTTTACGGGGGGTACTGCACTTGTTAAAAATGATAAGCACTGATGACTACCACAACAAAATACATTTAAGTATGTTAGGATATTTATGTCATGATTTACTACAAAATCATAGTCAGGACCTGAGTTAATTTATCTTTCAAGATAACCTAGTAAAATATAAGTATTAGTCCCTTTGATATCTCATTTTTGGGGGGATCAGGAGATTACCATGGTATTCAATTTCATTTATAGAACTGAATTGTTTTGGTTTTATTTTTTTAAATTTTTTTAGCATTGATCCCTTGAGTAGCATGCATTGGCATCTGACTTGATTTATTGAAGGAATATTTCAGTTTTTGTTATTGTGAAAATTCCACAGACTGGTGTTTGAATCAAATGTAGGAGATTCTGACTGTACCAAGGAGCTTCAGTCCCTGTGTGATCATGTGAGTAGTTGGAATGTGATCACTTACAGTACATCTCTCCCCACATACTTCTCAACTCTGAAAGTCTCAGGCTGGGCAACTTGAAACCACTAACTCTATACATATATCACATCCTTTTTTAGTGAAAGAGATTTGTCACATGTAAATGTTAGTGATGGAGTTACTGGGGGGAGCTTTCTGATGTGCAAAGATAATGAAACTTGTCTTGGATGTAGATGGCGAAAAACTTTGGGAGCATACTGACTGAGTTAAAATAATATTAATTGGTATGGTAATATTCATTCCTGAGACTGTATATGTTTAATAAATTGCTAGCACATACCTTGGCTTTGGTCTTTTTGTTTGTTTTTAGAACAATATATAATTTTGTTGCCTTATTTTGTACATGATGAAAGAGATAATATATTTTTAAGACATATCTTTAAAAAATTATACTTAATCAGATATCATCCTGTACGAAGCTTACTTACTCTGTGTAGATTTTCATACTGAAAATACTGGATGGTATTTTAAAGAGAGAGATTTTTGAAAAGGACAAAGTGTAGGGTTAAATCAAGGAAATATTGAATTGGATTGAAAAGTTCTGTTCATTACTAAACTAATTCTAATTAAGTTAACCTTCCAGTCCTCATAAAGCAGCCTTTTAAACTGACCACCAAGCTTCTACTGTCCTGATTTACAAGTTTTTTCAACTTTCTGGTGTTTTATCCGAACCTAAGAAACACACAAGTTTCAGGACCAAGACACTTTTCAGCTCCATTTTTTAATTTTGTGAAGTGTGTTTTCTGACATATAGCTGTGCCTAATTTATGCAGGGGATCATGTAATAATAAATATATATATATCTTTTGTGAAATAAACAACCTTGAAGCAAGTATTATAGTAAGTTTTAAGTTTCATATATTTCTATGGTGACCAGGCCCTGCATTTCTGGCAAAAACACGACTTCCCCTCATCCCCCCTGGAGGCCATCTTCTGTCAACATCTACCACAACTGGCATCCTGGCTGGTGAATGTTGTCTTCAGGTATACCAAACAGTTTGCCGTCTCAGAACTCATTAGCACTGGTTCATCCTGAAAGTCAAAATAGTGGAAAAGTATTGTATCATAATATGTTACGTTCTATATACGTCTTTCAACCTCCTGATGGAGGTTATCTCGACGGTTCTTTGTTTATG
This sequence comes from Peronia verruculata, assembly GCA_038406235.1. Taxonomy (NCBI): domain Eukaryota; kingdom Metazoa; phylum Mollusca; class Gastropoda; order Systellommatophora; family Onchidiidae; genus Peronia; species Peronia verruculata. The sequence continues at coordinate 1,790,682 of JBCAUA010000018.1, read as the reverse complement.
CATCATGATGTTTCTCTCTTATGACAGACAGCAGCAGGAGGAAATCAAGTGTGCATTTAAGAGTCAAAGGCTGTGATTATTGTCACATTCAGCATATGGATGGACTTAAATAGAGATGTAAAAACACTCTAGAAATAGATGCCCCAATTTCAAAGCTGCCCTTTTGCAAACACTGCCAGAAATCGTGTCAGATTTGCTTGGGCCTAATCAGCCACGAAGGGCATTGCCCCAAGAGAATTTAACTGAAACCTGGTCTGTCTATGTATAAGATTGTCTGTCATGGCAGTTAGAGCCTTCCAACGTCTGTTTCAAAGCAGTGATGGATGGAGAAATTTTTTAATAAAAAATTTAGTATAGGGATTGATGAGGAGAGAACTTTTATCGTAATTCCGTTCTGAGACAGATATGAGAAAAAGTTTTTTTTGTTTTTTTTCCTAATTTGATTCTGGAAGTTCATTTGCAGGTGGAGAAAATTTCATGTCTTAATTTCATCAGTCAAGTTTAGATTACTTTGACTCAAATATTTTTTTTTAACAGACTAGTGAAGGCTTGGTTCAGGACAGGAAGAGGAAAAGGACATCAGTTAGCCATGAATCGGCTTCAAGGATCCGTAAATTATAACGGTTTACCTCGAAGCGTGATTGAGTTTCATGGCACTTGGTTTTAATATTGACCACGATGCCCCTCCATCAACAGGTTGAAAAAATGTACATAGAACGTAACATAGTGATGAGTGTTTTTCTTAGGTCAGTACCAGATTAGTAGACATCAGCATCGCCAGCATCATCTGTCTCTTTTAAAAATTATAGGAATCTGCTTCATTTCTCCTATACCTATAAATGTTTATTTTGAAGTGTGATTGCATTTCAGAGCATTTTAAATTTTTGATATTAAGCATGATCAATGTTTTCCTTAGGCCAACATCAGAAGATAAGACATTAACAACATTAGCAGTTTTCCCACCCCCACCCCACCCCCAATCACCACCAGTTCTCTTGTAAAGATTTGATGAGTCTGTTTCGTTGGTTCGTAACAAGAAATGTTTACTTTGAAGTCTAAGTGGACATGATGGCCTTTTATTGTTGTATATTAGCTATGATGAATCTTTTCTTCAGACCAACATCAACAACATCTACAGCTTCCAACCTGATAAATTTGCTTCATACATATGTGGTGTAATTGGGTATTGTGGCATTTCATTTTTTTTTTTTTTTTTTCAAATTCAAATTTTATGAATGATTTGCAGCAAGCCAATGTCGGAGGATAAAATATCAACCACACCACCAGCCTCTGCCTTCTCCACCCACTTCTCCCTGTGTGTGTTGAAAGCTGTGATGGACCCCAGCCGACCGCCGTCCAGCAAAGGCAAGCCCAGTGATGACATTGACTGGCAGGCAGTGGGTGTGGATCAGTCACTGTTACAGAGCAAGGTCAACCTTCAACATCCGGGCAAATTGACCCCACAGGACAGACTATGGGCCGATATATTAAAGTAGGTCATTGGGTCATATATAAGTGTTCCTTGGATCTTCAGAAGACAGACATATTAAAGTAATTGAAGCATTCATAAATATGAATAAATGTAGTTACTTACATCTTCTGTTAGATGTGCTAAGAAGATCAATGAAAAGAACTTACCAGATCAGGTAATTTGAAAATAAAAAGCCCATGGGTCACTGTCAGCACCAGAATATTACAGAAGATTAAGAAAGACAGGCATAAAGAATTACATAATAAAAAGTGCCAGTAAATCAACGTATATGCATTTTCCTGCCTCTTCTTTTGACTTAATTTTCACGTAAAATAATTTGATGTTTTGTTTTAATATTTCACTTATTTATTTACTTATTATTAATTGTGTTTTTTTTGTGTTTGTTTGTTTCTTTGTTTTTTTTTTTGTTTTGTATTTTTTGTTGGTTTCATTTGCCCTAAATCAGTCTGTGATGATGTATATTTGTAGGCAACAGTTGACATTTTCTGCTCTTTACATGTGTTATCATACCCTCAAGATTTTGGTAAAAGTATATTGTAACTGTTATGATTTATGCACGTATTTGTCTGCATTCTGACTAGGCTGAGGCATATGAGTATCATTGAAGTTAATAAGAGTATATGGATATGTACTATGTAATGTGTAAGCAAATGTTATTTACCTACTCAACTACTGGTGTTGTGTCTTTTAATTGTTGTGCTATTAAGAGACAACATTTATTTGTAAAAGCTAGTCTGTTATGCGTATTTTAACTACAGCATTTGTGTCCACTCCCTTCCAGAAAATTTAGTAATTTTCTGCAGATTAGTACTTTGCTTAGCACTGTCAAGTTTTACTGTAAATGATAATTGGTGTGGAAGTATATGATTTACTAAATGTAGAAACACCGTCTAAAAATTATGCTTGAAGTATCTAAATTATTCTTCAGACCTAGCACAACTTTGTAATAAATTCATGTTCATCTCTTTTGCTTTATTTTTATGCCATAGAAATATGAAGAAAGATTCTGGCGTCATCAAGCTCACACACAATCAGTTGGATCAGTTGGATGAAGCTATAAAAAATGCAGGTGAGCAGAGAATTGTCTATGTTGAATAGCATCTCAGTTCATCACGAGTGACAACATTTGTAACTCTGAGGGAATACTTGCTCACTATACAGGCCATAGAGTTTAATAGTTCAATAATGATATTAATGAATAGAGTAACAGTCCCTTGAATTATAATTCTATGAAGACACAAAAGCTCATTAGAGAGACAAAAACAGTATATGCCATTCTCTGGCCAATTCCCACTAGTAGCTAGTAAGAGTACCTGAGTACAATATTTGTTGTTTCTGTGATGTTCGAATATAGTTGTTCCTAGTGTTTTCAATCTTAATTACATCTAAATTTTTTGGCAGTTTTTTTTTTTTTTTCATGAAACAAAGTTTGTAAGAACTACCCTGTATAGTGTTGAAAATATCTTTGAAAGTTTTCAAGGACTGACAATATAGGTCTATTTGCAGAAGCATTACTGTCCTTATCTCTCTCTCTATACTTGCAGGTTCTGGGACATCTTCAAAATCCATTGTATTTACCTGTGGCCACCAGTATTTGGAGAACACCTTTAAATCAGAAGCCATCAGCTTTCTGAATGCTGAACTGACCAGTGGTCACACCAAACTGCCCAACTCTGCAGCTTTGCTCAAGCATATTCTCTCTCAGCCTGGGCTGAAAACCAGTGCCTGTCCCAAGTGTATTTTGAAAGGAATAAGATCATTATAGAACATAGCGCTGGTCAGGATCGTCTTTGACGAAAGAACATAATTCATATTTTTGTTTTCGGCATAGTCTCTTTCAAACTCAGGTTGAAAACAAGCTTTCGTCTATTGTACGTTTTTAAAGGATAAGGACTAAATTATATATTACAGCTTAGCACAAAAAAGTCTCAATGTATATTGTTGGAACAATGAAATTTATTTTCCATTGTATATTGTAGTCTAAATCTGTAAATCAGTGCACTTTCAAACTACTTTTTCAAAAGAATCCAATCAACCTGGTGAGGCAAGGCTGGGGAGTTTTTATGGCAAACAATCCTTCTGAACAGTTTGTATTGCTAGGACATGGACTAACATAGAAATTACTCTTGGCATCTCTGGACCAACATCAAGGAATTGACAACAGAGATCCCTATACTCCTCAAAGAAACAAGAAATGTTGTTTGGTTGTTCACTTAATCTAGTCATTTTGGGTATTCGACAGTCTCTTAGACCACCATATACTATATATAAATATACATGTATCAGGAGTGAAAAGGCATTTGTGGTACAAAGTCCTTTTTTTTTTCTTTCTTATGGTTGTACATTCTGCTAGTGCTGCCTGTTCCTTAATAAGTCTAGAGAAAGAAAAGTAAAGAAATGCTGATAAAAAAATACATCCTCAAAAAAAGTGGATGTATTTTTTTTAAAAAAAGATAATAATAAAGTGTAGTTTTTATTACAAAGCTTTAATAACCTGATCATTTAACATCGTTTGTATTTCCTTCTCTCATGAAGTCACTGGCAAACAAGAGTTAATAGAAAGTTGACTTAGTAATGTTTCAAATCCATGAAATCTGCTCCTCTTTGTATGTCAGGGCTGCTTGAGTAGTAGCATGATATACATACATTAGACCATGTAGGAGAATCTAAGGGTCATGCTCTGGATGTATGTCTGGAGCATTCTCACTTTGTTCACTCTTGCTCAAGTTTTAATAGTTTCATGTACTGAACATATGTGAGAAAATGGTGGGTCACATTTCACATTATATTTTTAACTTGGGAGAAAAGGAGAGAGAAAGGAGGAGTGTTTTTTTGGTTTTTTTTCAAGAAGTCGAACATTTCTGATGAATGGTTATGTTATAATTGACTGTTTTTAATAATGTCTCAATGGTGAAATCCACTTATATCTAGTATTATTGAATATAAAGACAGTTTTGTGGTGCTATCATGTGTGAGAACGGTGTACGCAATGTATATCACAGGTTAAATTTATGACTAGATTTCAAGCTCTTGTTTGAAAGGTATAAAGACCTGGAGAAATCCTTCATTTTGTCTTCATTATTTTATCATTACCCTGTTTTGAAGTTTTTAGTTAGCATTACTTGCATATTTTGAACAACATTTGTTAAGGCAGTGCGTTCTACCCTGTCCCCATCGTCCAGGATCTTGTGCCTTGTGGTTCATAGAAACACCACTGAAGCAAAGTTTAGATAGAAATCACTTGTGAGGTTGTGAAGATCTTATTGGTAATTGATAATATGAAACACGACACGATGAAATCAGGCACTCGTCTAATTTTGAGTATATGGAGTTATTGGTATCACTGTGAAGATTATTCATTTCCCTTTCAGTGTACGAAAACAGTATTGGCCTACCTTAAGTAGACGTCGAGATAGTGGCAATTAAAGACGAAGGGGGTGACCTGTTGCTGCAGCTGAATTTAGTGAGAAAATGGCTGATCACTTTTGTAAATCCTTCTTTACCTTTGTTAGGCTATGACACTAAATTACAATTTTTGGGCCTTTACTTGCTCTATTTCAGTAAACTGAACTCTGAAATGCATTTTTAGATTGATAAAGAAGGTTTGGTAAAAAAAAAAAAAAAAAGTTAAAAATTCATTCACTGTTGAAAAACCTGTGATTTCTCTGGTCGGCTCAGTCCGACTAACGCCTGATTTCATTGTGTTGCGTCTCTTATATATATATATTGGACATTCACTTTCATGAAAAGTAAGATTCGAGTAAGATTTGGATTAGGCAGTTAAATTGCAGATGATACAGTGAGCTGTTCTTATACTGATTGATGGACTGCCATGTTGGAAATTGGAAACGTTTTGTTTGATGGATAAGACAATTGAATTTCCATGTACAGACCCACTTTGATTTGTCATCTTCAATTTTGTTTATGAATAACCAAAATTATCCAGTTAATTTCATCCTGACGCATACCGATGTTTCTTTCACTGGGTTTGATGCAAAGAGATTACCTACATTTCCTGCCAACGTTTTATAACATTTGATCTTTACAACTATTTGATGGATGGAATAGATTAGTTCTGACCAAATGAAAGGCTGGAAATACCCGCAACTGTTTTTAGCAGGGAGTATAAGCATTTCAAACTGTTTACAAATTTGCCTCACTTTTCAATTTCATCCTGTTATGGTGGGGAGGAAATGCAAAACTAAAACTTTGTGAGCCTGGTGAACCTAGATGCCCTCCATAAAATAGGAGTAGTGAGTAGTGTTAATGATTGAATGACGTAGGAAAACGTATGACGCACTTTCGGCATGAAATTTTGCCCGAAATGTTTAGTTCTACAATTGCTGTGAGATTTGGTGGTGGAGCGTAATACACATAAGTGAGTGTGCTATCTTTAGTAGGAGGTACAAACATTCTGTCGGGGATGTCCAGCTTTGTGCTTAGTCAGATATGAACTATTGCAATTGTGTAAAGTTGTATTCTTTTCACTATACAGTGTGTATTATTTTCTCACACCTGCATAATGTTAATTTGGCAGCAGTACTTAATAAATTTGAATTTATCTATTGATATATTCCTTGGACTAAAATGCGGTAATCACAGTAGAATTAATCTTTATTGTGGTCATGAATTTAAGTGGGTCAATCCACAAGCTCAGTCCGTACACTGCGGCCCAGAAGCATAACGGGTTTGTGTTATGAATGTTGCTACTTTTTTTTTTTCTTGATGATTTCATTTTCAGTGTGATTTTTATCCGTAATCTTACCTCAGATGATGTAATTGCCTCGTTAAGAACACTATCTTAGTTGTCACAACACTACATTCCATTCTCAGTACTCTATAGGAGTGAGGGAGTGAGAGTGATGCAAACCATGATTCTATAGATGATTTTGAATCAACACATATTATGGTGATAAGTACAATGGCAAATCGTTTCACGGATTGTCTGCCCCTTCCAAAAGAGGGACTCATGTAAGGAGAGATCATTTTGACCAGCCTTTTACTTCCCTTTGCCAGACAAAAGCATTGTTTAGCAAGCAATGTGAAGAGGAAAAAAATCCCTTTACTTCTTGTCATTCGAAAAACTGGTCGCCAAAAAATTTGATTAAATTGGAACAATAAAAAGAAAACATTTCCTTTACATCATAATTTTTCTTGAATTTTTTCTGAGATATGTATCAAGCAAAGGGTGAAAAAGTTGTTTTTTTTCCCTCTTTAAACTGCTTGTTCAATCCCGCTTTTGTCTGGTAAAGGGAAATAATAAGACTGAGCATGATCTCCCATTGAGTCCAGCGAATAGTTTTTATCATTGGAAAAGTCAACATTGCTGCTAGTTTTTCTTCTTGTTTTATTTTCCAAGATGATGATGAAACTACAGTTAAAATTTATTTATTTTTTTTTGGTAACAGTACATCTCAGTATAACAGTGTTATATGAAACTGGATACCCCACGGCCTCCGTGGAAGTTTTCTTTTAAATATATAGTCCTGCGACTTAAATTTTTTTGCCAGCATGCACACCTCGATGCTGCTATTTTGGTTCATTAAACTGAATTCATGAATATTACTCAAAGAAAATGTGTTTTGAACCCGTCATGTGTCCCGCACGGAAGTGATGGCGGACAAAATGTATGATAGTTCGGGATGAAAAAGATAAACTAAAACAGCTTTGTAAATTCAATCAAAATAAAGAGTAGCTTATAACACAGTTGGGTATCAGTTGCCCACGTCTGTAATTTTATTTAAATTTTAAATGCCTGCCGATTCTGACTTTATTGGATCATAAGATAAGTGCCACGCCCCTGATTGCTCTTATTATGTAGATACCTGTGTCATTGTCCTCTCAAGAAAGTGAGGTGGGGGGGGGGGGGGATACAGAGACCATTTTCTGTTTGATAACTTGTGATATAAAAAATTGCGTCTGAACAGTTTTTTTTTTCTCTGAGAAAATGAAACTTTACTCCCAGAATGTTTTTTTCTTGTAAAGAAACTTTACAATGAAAGATTATTATTGTTATTTGTCATGGTGTCTCGCTGTGATTGATGGCATGGCAGCTTACTTAATGCTGTGCTTTATGGCTTTTGTTGCTCACAGTTAGCTCTTGTCTTGTGATAACTGATATATATCTTATGTATATTTCATATGGATGTCATGTGGAAGAAGGGACAGACAGGAATAAATTGTAACTTGTCATTTTAAAAAAAATCAATTGGCTCAGTCAGTTAATAGGGCTGCTCTCCTTCTTATAGAGCTGATTTTCACCTGAGATGAATAATTTATTAGTATAATAAAATATTAATATAAAATAATATCCAGATTTTTAAAATCCATATTTGGCAGCATTTATGAATGTGCTGTATGTCTGTGGTTGTTTTCTATATTTATTGGAAAAAAAACGTATGATATAACATGTATCAAAATACATTGTATGTTACTAGTTTATACATGTAACTATTATTGCATTTTCATGTTAAAGAGCAATGTGGTGCTTTTTGCTTGCCTCTAGTCAAATTTGTTGTTCAGTCTAATTGCTTGTTTCATACTTCCATCTCCCATATTGAGGAATAATTTGCATGGAAAAAAATGTTTTGATTGAAATGTTAGACTGTGGGTTAACCATTAAGTAAATACTTCTTCTGCATATTTATCTGCATGGTCATTATTCATGGATAAGAAGTTTGATGAAAGTATGCTATTTGAATGTTGTTGTTGCCCAAATATTCACACATTTAGAATTTAATTATTGTACAAGTTCAAGGATGTCAAATTTCCTACTTTAGTAGGATTTCCTACTTTTTGGCTGTCAGCAATTTCTGTGTTGGCGCCCCAAATCCGCTATAATTTACCATTTACATACTCCAGTTTTATGTGTTGCTAAAGAATGCCAGGAACTTTTTCTACGTTTTCATATAGACATATTGACATCCCTGACAAGTTGTTTTGTATTTGCAGACTGTACAGACTGGGCCAACAATAAGCGGATTTGAATTCATGCTTAAAGTATAGAAAAACAGTGTGTCGTTTATTTGTGTGTTCAGTGGTTCTGCAAATTTCGTTCTCTAGAACTGCACTCGGCAAGGAAGAGACAGGGATAAACAGTCAATGATTTTACCTTTATCAATTTGGTGTTAGATTTGCATAAGATCACTTTGCTTTTTATTTGCGCCTGTTTTTTATCCCAATACTGTGGTCCACCAAATCAAGTTCATATGTCTTGCGCCCAGGGCACATGAGTCACAAGCCATGCCGGGTGAGTTCAAAACAGTCATTTTTTACCGTTTCTCACCATTTTCCAACTGTGATACTAAAATATATATATATATTTTTTTTTTTCAGATTTAAAAAAAAGAATAAATTGACGTTTTGTGAAAAAAAGAATTTAGTGTCTTAGTTAGAAAGTACATGTAGTTAAAAATGACCAAAAACAGCCATTTTTCTTTGTTGCCCGGCGCGTCTTCCGACTCATTTGCCCTGGTCGCAAGTCATATACTTCTGTTGAAACCCACCATGTAAATGGAATGAGTTAATGACTGATGCAATGGCTGACATATTGTGACTGAAAACAATAGTTTCTCTACACATAAAAATGCTCAGATTGGATAGTGCTTATACTTATATCATATACTTCTAGTGTAAATTCATACGGGCTTGTCAGGATTGACAGAGTGGTATGTACAATAACATTAAAGCATTACTTTTCTTTTCTCTTTTATTCCTAGCATACTCATCATATACACTGCACTTCCAGACAAACTAACTTAGCATAGTTGTCAAAATAATAATTCTTATCAAATAGTAATTCTTTTTGGGTTTTTTTTGGTTTTTTTTACTATTTCTTTTTTTCTCTTCATTTAACGACAGTCTAGAGTGAGGAAGCTGCTTCACAACTGTGTTCTATTTATTTTATAGACATATTGCTTTGCCGAGCTCCTTTTCAGATTTCATGTACTCTATGCCACAGGCACTCTTAGTATGATGATATCAATTAAATATTAGGGCATATTTAATTAAGGTTCTTTGTTTCTTGAAAGAAATAATGGTTGTGGTGCATGATTTTTCTTTTAAAAACATATTTATTTCTGAATGAATTATATTTCTGATATTCATTGATCTATGATACTGTTGTGATATTGTGATGTCAGTTCTCTTGAAATGCAGTGAAATTTGAATAAACTGTCTTAGGTACAACAGAGCAGGATCACTAAAACGTTCTTGAGATGCTGATTTTGAAGTTTGAGAAAACAATATTTATAAAAGCAAATAAGTCTATATTTGTTGTAATGTTATTGTTTTTGCCATGAAATTAATAAAGAGCTTAAACACTGGATCTTTCAGATCACTTGCTCAGTTGTCACAATTTATATTCTCTGTTGTGTTGATTGTGATGTATAATAAATCTTGTAAGGTTTATTTGTATTGAAGTCCATTCACATGCATCAGATTTCAGCACTATTTTACAGCTATATTACGACTGTCTCCATAACAATAGTATCATCTAAAAGTATTCGTGTGATTAGGTCTTATGATGATCATAGCGTGATTTAATTTTCTAAATACACCATACACTGATTTTTTAAAAAATTACATCTGGGACAACATCTTAGATGCAATTTGATTCTGAAATCATCATTTGCAATGTCAAAACTTCCAGTCAGCCTAAGCTAATCCTAATGTGATAATTCGTGACAGATAATCAAAGATAAAGCTCTCCATTGCAATCTGTGGGAATGTACAAGTGCTGGTGAGTACAATTTGTGATATAGTTAATAAAAAAAGGAGCCACATGTCTTGTTTTATTTCATTATAGTCAACTCTCAACTTCTTCCTTGATGTCTTCCTCCTCTTATTGTATTTGAGCTCAATATGGAAATTGGCAAGAGCACCCACACTAATCATCTCTTTTGATTCTTCAGTCAGAGACATCATTAAATCCAAACATTGTCTGTAATGTACATTTTCCGCAACATTTAAACATACCATTCAACATAAAGGAAACTCATGCATCCTGGTACATGTACGTTGGTACAAAGTACGTGCATGTAAACTTACTCAGAGTGTTATAAGAGTAAATGGACTCTTGTATTTTGGATTGTGGTCCCCCTTTATGGTGTGATATGGTGGTGGAAAAATAGATTGCATTTGAACAATAAATTACTTATACATGTAATGTGTGTGTTCATATTTTGAATGTTTAGACAAAAACATCCCACAACAAACACATTTGAATGAAGAAAAAAGCGAAAATGATTCTCTTTCTTTGTTTTGTGGAAAAAAGGCTTTACTTAAAAGAAAACAAAACAACAGTCGTAAATAGAATTATTAATTGGCACAGGTCATGCAATTCACCTCTGTAATATCATCTAGATATGCTACTAAAAAATGCTACACAAGATCCATAAAAACTTGACTCTTTTGCAAGACAAATGTGTATGACTATGTAATTTAAAAGTAAATGCATCACATAAAATATCTATGCATTGAATGATATTGCATAATACTTATAACAGGGCCTTATTTTGGGACAACTGTATTATACCTACTTCATAATTTTGCTCGTAAGTTGTACACCAGTTATTGCATGTTAAGTGGAAGGAGTGGTAATTTTTCATGAAATGGTTCTTTTACCATATAGTTATGTTAATGGCATCATGATGTTTTTCTTTCTTCACTGTAGTTCCTCAAATTCCTGTAATAAATTTATGCAGGGAATTTATTCAAAACAATCTTAAATACATAGTAATTTTTTCACTTCCTTTTGAATGGTTGCACATACATGTCATCACATGCTTATCTAAAATATAGATGATATCTACAATGCCTGATCTGTGAATGGCACTTCTATATTTGTATGCCCTCGTAACTATTGTAGTAATATTCTCCTTGTCCCAGTAAGATCAGCAAAAATTGTACATTTAATGCAATAATTATGTAAACTGACTGAAAAAATAAAACTATTTGAGTACAACAGGTTCTGAATAAAACTCATAAAATCAAAATATAGTCTCTCTCACTAAATAAATACAAAGTATGAAAATACTAAAGCAAATCACAGCCTTGAACCATACGTAAGTATTGCTAGCTAAAAACTCATTTCACAATAAATAAATTCATTCAAATTTTATCATAAGGAACCTGCTTTAGCCATAGCAACAACTAGTATCAAGGTAAATAATTTTGGATCTGGATGTAGTCAGACTGGTACATTACTCAAGGACAGCTAGGTGATGGTAAAAGGGTTCATTATAACCAAATTTGAATGAATGTCACACAGAACCAACACTTAATCCTTGCACATTAAGCATACATATTTTTCTATCACCATTTCTCTCATTCATTTCGACACATGTTAATATACAGATCCCAATGCTGTATATGAATTATTTGATCAACTGCTTTTCACTCTAATAATGAGACATAATGAAGAAAGAAAAATGTGTATGATTATCGCAAAATTGACATATTCACCGTCATGAAAATGATCTCACAATAATTTATCACCAGACAAGCAGGAGTGCAAAAGGAGATGGGTAGAATAGAAAGAAGATGCAAGGTTTTGATGTGCTATGTTATAATGATGATCTAGTGAGCATCTAATGATCTGAAAATGCATGACTCATGGGAAGACAATATTTTGATTTTATCATCTTCGCAAGAGCAGGTTTTAGTAATTGAATAACAAAGGCCGACAGGTAGGTTATATAACTACACACAACTCATTCATCATACGACAAAATCTGCCAAAATTAACACAGAACAAATCCCTTTCACATTAGTTGTAAAATATTTATCACAAAAAGCACACCTATGACATACATATGTTTCAAGCAACCCATTTTACAGAACTAGTTATCAGAGCTATGCAGGACGAAGAATACAGCCACAATTCCACTAAATTCCTTGGTTTTGGACAGATCTCAGTGATTAATCGTTATTGCCAAAGAGATGCAAAATACAAATATCTCTCACTCATCCAATGACCAAACTACAGGAAATAGACACATTACATTTAGACATCAAATGTGTACATTACTTTGCTATAGAAAACTCTATATTTCATGAGCATTTCATAGCAAGATCACTGAAATTCTTGAGTAATTTTTCTTTTTCAATAATTTTTTTTTTTTTTTAACCATTCATGACTTACACAATGTTTAGAAAATTGCTGAGGTGAGCAAAAATAAGGGCACCTTCAGATCTATGAGAACAAATCAGTCAACAAACAACAATAATATAAATACACAGTGTATGTGGACAACATGGTGTGTTTCTATCAGATCTTCAGTTGCATAACAAGGCATTAAAACCCTTGACTAGATATCACACTGTGAATTTAATATTGCAATAAGTGTAGCAACAAGTCTTAAACCATATTTATAATACATAATGTACATCTAATTGTACGGGTGGAGGCTGCAAGCAAACTGTATAATGTTTACATAATTTGTTGGCTTTGAATTTGGAGCAAGAATATCCACAGTGACTAAAAACTAAAAGTATCAGTATACAATGTATTCTCTTAAGGTAAATTGAAAATACCATAGGAGACCTTACCATGAAAAAAAAAGAAAACTGAGATTTAAAATGAGCTAGAGTTGTATAATCAATTGCTATTAACTTAAACATTTGTTTTTTTCAGGATTTTCATTATCTGCTATATTAAATACATAACTGGGGAATTAAATGTGGTTATGAAATTTAATGTGTCAATATGACATGATTTCCTTTGTCTATTTTGAGATCTCACTTCCTGATAAACAGACAGAAGTGATACCAGCTAACAGGGGAAAAATTAGAACAGGCACATGCACTACTAGAGCAAAGATGGGCTATTTTTCTACATGATAATAATATTATGGGTAAAGCATTCTACTTGTAAATCATTAGAATAAGTAACACATGATAAGATTCTTGCCAAACTATAACAGACACCAGAAACCGTGTCTTCAACACCATCCAATAACACATCCATCTCTCACTGATACATTCGCTGAGGTACAGGACTAAGAAGTCTTATAGACAGCCAAGGCAACCAACAAATAATGCACGTAACAAATAGTTGTGTTCCTCATCAACAAACTTTCTATGTACAGATTTACAAGATGGCAATATGCCAGGGGTAGAAGTTGGTGGGAAACAATGTCACACATCTACAAACAATCTCTCAAAGTAAATGTCTCTGTGACTTACTGCATTGCACAATTAGTTTGTCACATGTAAAATCTCAAATGACTAGATTCAGCATAACGGTTTTGTCGCACTCTTCCATTTTTTGCTTTAATTTTTTTTTTTTTTTAAACCAATAAATATATACTCCAAAACAAAATTTGTCGGAACAATTTGCATAGTTCTACTTTTGCTCTTCCTGTTGAAAAAAAAATGCAGTTTACAACAATCTGCACATTCATATTGTATTATACATGTATTACATTTTGTCTGGAGTCACAAACAATTTTAACCTGCACTGTGTCCTTCATCAACTGCTAGGAGTTTTATCCACTAACTACTAGTTTTACTCAGAACGTTCGCACCTCTGTAAACTTATAATTAAACTGCAATCATCACAGGTCCACTATTATTATCAACAGAGACAATTTAAATTCTATTTTACCACAGACAACATTAGCATACTAAGTACGTACATGGTATAATTTGCACAGAAACAATCTCTTTTAACAGTTCCAACATTCAGAAATGATAAGACTTGCTTGCAACACACACATATTTCAACAGATAAAATTCCCAGGCAAACTTAGAATGGAAACCAGATAAATTGAACACATACATATCATATACCAGTTTCAAATTGTCATGGAAAAAAGGTGTGAGGGAGGATGAAAAATCATGATGGAAGGAAGGGAAGGAACGGTTCAACTGTCCCATTGAAGGGAGAGAATAGCATTGGTATATATAGACGGGATAATGATGAGCACTTAAACATGATGATTTTGGTGAAATGTTGCAACAACGGAAATTGTAACAGAATAACTACAGATGAATCACAGGATGACCTTTTTCATCTGGACAACTATTTTAGATTTTGATTTTATCTCTTGAGTATAATTATGTTCTGTAGCTTATAAGCGTACTTACATGTGTGTTCATATATTCATACTTTTTATATCTCACACTGGCATGGGACTCAAATTTGTGGAAATTTTGTACTTGTATAAACTTTGTCCTTTACACTACTGTGGACAACTTAAATTTTTATTTAATAGCCATCCAATAAGCAGTGAGTTTCTTCCCATGAGGAATTTCCCTTGAACTAAATCCAGAACATATAAGTATACATTTATCAAACACAAACAGAGGTACAGGTTCAGCAACAGCCATACACACAACCATTCTTGATGAGGACTTCCATCAAATATTATATTTACATGGATTTAGCAGACATTAGCTCCATTGAATGTTAAAAAAATAACAAACATGAAAATAAAAACAAACTAACAGCAAATTTGAGACTAAACTTACACTCCTATAAACGTACATGGCTATCAAATTATCTATGTAAGATAAACAATTTTGATGAGGTCTTTAGTCCTCCATTACATTAAAAATTTCACACAGCATAAATCCTCAGTTTAACAAGTCTTTTTTCTTCAATTTATGTTGAATTCCTCAAAATTTCACAGACTATAGATGGTTCGCATACCCAGAAAAAAATGGATAGTAGTAAAAAACATTTACAATGGAGAGGCAGTTCACCTGCATAATTTTTCCACTTAAAGAAAACACAATTGAATAAAATACTGAAATAATTTAAAGAGGCACGATCTGTAACATCAAAAATATTGAATTTGGTTTAAATTACTCTTGCTATCACAACATTGTGTATCAATTAAAATACATACTTCATTTCCACATGAATTGAGATAACAGATTTGTTCAGATATTTCTTCTGTTACTATCATTTTGACAAGATCTTGCATGCAAGAACATAAATGAATGAGCAGATGGTGTTTAGAGTTTCCACATTTTTTCTGTCTTTCTCTTTTTCTTTCTTGCTTTAATAATAATTACAGGTTTATATATTTATTAGATCTTTTTTTTTTGGGGGGGGGGGGTATTTTTGTACCACTTAATTTTCTACAGTCCAATTTCAATCATTTAATTATTCAAATAAAAAGAACAAACACCCCATCACAATAGAATGATGACTGAAAATTCAGTCAGATGAAGGATGGAACAAAATGCATGTATGGCTTCACAAATTCTGTAAGTGAAATAAACACAGGAGTATTGCACAGCATTTCATCTAAAATGTGGACGGAGAAGGTAAAAATGTGTAATATTTCAATGTATGTAGATCTATAGGGGAAAACATGAAAGCGTGGCACAAAAGGAGCTTGTCAAACCTACACTACAGGAGCACCAGTGAAAACAAATGACTGCTTTAGCAAGCACCAACATCATTTTCCTACTGTTCTTAATGTTCAACACAATCCGATTTGTTTCAGGCAATAAATATGACATTTAATGTTTTATAAAGAGGGAGAGAAATAAAAGGATCTTGATCTACATACTCTTACTCAAGAGTTGTACATTGTATTTTGCATCACTTTTACAAAACAGTTAATAAGTTTGATCTTACAGCCTTATGTACATCCAGACCACTACAACTTTCTTATGCAGTCAGAAGTTATCACATGTACATTTTAAATATTCATCGTTGTCATGATGGAAACAATTTAGATCTTGATAATTTTCAAGCATCATAATTATTAAAAGCATTTTAGCATTGTCTCCCAGGATCAAATAAGGCAAGGCCAATCATCTATTCTAATGCACATGTAAAACAGAGAAGAGTATGCAAGATATCCTCAGAGATGGATTAGTAGTATAATCCCAGGCTCTAATATACGCTTATTTCAATTTCAGAGAATGGGCCTGCTTATCACCTTGCTCTCTCAACCCTTACTATGTGCTGCGAAATAAGGATATATGTAAAAATAGATCCATTCCCTACAATAGCTTTTCTGCTTCTCCCAGCTGAAGTTTTGGATGGAATGTTGATGGATACCTCGTCAAACCTCATGTAATCCTTGTTCATCAACAAAGAATTGATGGAAGACAAATCTCTGCCGCATGAAGACACGGTCACCGAAACATTCTGACCAATAACACTGTACAGAAAAAAAGTGTTATCAATCAGGGAAAATAGGCAGCATGTCACATTTTCACTTTCAAACTGTTCAAAAATTTGTTGACAAACAAGGTTCATCGCAGGGTTATTAGGCTTGAATATGGCCTCATCACTAAAGGCAGGGTATAAAACCTACCTATCGAACTTACTTCGTAAAAAAAAAAAAAAAAACCTGAAATACGGTAGTTACAATTCTGTCTTTTTGGGTGGCACTTTCACTTTCGGAGGCTGTTGTTTCACTGGCTGGTGCTTGGACGGATTCGGTTTCTGTGGTGGCTGCTTTTGCACTGGCTGTTTTGGAGGTGGCTGTTTTGGTGGCGGTTGTTTAGGAGGGGGCTGTTTCTGGGGTGGTTTTTGAGGTGGTTGCTTTTTAGGTGGCTGTTTTGGAGGTGGAGGCTGTTTAGGTGATGGTTGCTTTGCAGCTTGCTGTTTCTGTGGTAGGGTTTGTTTCTTTTGCTGTTGTTGTTGTTGTTGTTGTTTTTGCTGTTGTTTAGGGTCTGCCTTCTGTCCTCCTTGTTGTTTCTTCTGCTGCTGTTGTTCCTTGAGTTTCTGCTGCTGTTGTTGGAGCTGCTGCTGCTTCAGTTTCTGTTGTTGCTGCTGTATCTGCTGAATTTGTTCAGGTGTCAGCTTCTTTGAAGCAGCTTGCCTTTGCTGGTCATTCTTGTTTGCAGATTTGGCAGCTGCAGCTTTCTTCAGGGCGTTCAAGTTAGCTTGCTTGAGAGTGTTTTGCTGGGCTGTTTGCTTGCTTTTCTGTGTTGGCACAGGGATGATGGGCTTGCTTCCTTTAAGTTGAACTTGTCTCAAATGGGCATGTACCACCTTGATTGGGACATCTGGAAGCTCATCGCTCTTTCCATCATCCTTATCGTCATCATCATCGTCATCATCATCATCATCATCAGCTGCACCCTTCTCTTTACCCCATATAAAGCGCTTCACTACATCAACCAGATCATACTTTTGGACATGAGGTTTCTGCTTTACAACTGGTACAGGTTCAGCTTTATCTTTCTTCTGGATACCCTCTTGGTGTAGAGCAGCTGCAATCATTTTCTTCAAAGCGTTCTTAATACGTATCCAGAATGTTGCCTGTTCTTTGGCCAAGTTCTTCCTTTTCATGGGCTTCTTGATAATTTTGTGAGGGCAGGTGGTTTTATCGCATTTGCTTGAATCTTCCCCATCTGGAATACCATCACCATCATCATCTTTATCATAGAAATCTGGGATACCATCATTGTCATCATCATCATCCAGGTGATCAGGAATACCATCACCATCAGAATCTTGTTCTTTATCTGGAATACCATCTCCATCAGCATCCTCATCCATATAATCAGGGATACCATCACCATCGGTGTCTTCCTCAATATCAGGGATACCATCATTATCATCGTCGTCATCCCTGATGTCTGGAATACCGTCACCATCACTATCTGGCAATTTATCAATAACACCATCACCATCAGCATCATCGTCCAGATAATCAGGTATACCATCACCATCAAAATCTTCTTTGTCATCGGGTATTCCATCACCATCGTCATCATTGTCCAAAAAGTCAGGTATGCCGTCGTTGTCATCGTCATCATCCAGATAATCAGGAATACCATCACCATCTGTGTCTTTCTCCATGAAATCTGGGATTCCATTTCCATCTTTGTCTGTATCAATGGCATCTGGTATACCATCATTATCATCATCATCATCAAGATAATCAGGAATACCATCACCATCTGTGTCATCTTCTTCATCGTCGGGAATTCCATCACCATCAGCATCAGCATCTTCCTCATCAGGTATTCCATCATTATCATCGTCATCATCTAAGTAATCAGGAATTCCATCTCCATCGGTATCAATTTCTTGATCATCTGGAATACCATCACCATCATCATCATCATCATATTCATCAGGGATTCCATCATTGTCGTCATCATCATCCAGATAATCAGGTATGCCGTCTCCATCTGTGTCAATCTCCTGATAGTCAGGTATACCATTTTTGTTTAGATCAAGAGTTTTCAGTTGGTCAGGGATACCATCACCATCATCATCCTCATCAAGTTCATCTGGAATTCCATCATTGTCATCATCATCATCAAGGTAGTCGGGTATACCATCTCCATCGGTGTCTTTTTCCAGGTGATCAGGAATACCATTGTTATCGTCGTCATCGTCTAAATAGTCTGGTATGCCGTCCCCATCAGAATCCATTTCATGAATGTCTGGGATACCATCGCCATCATCATCATCATCCAATTCATCTGGAATTCCATCATTGTCATCGTCATCATCTAGGTAGTCGGGAATTCCATCTCCATCAGTGTCAATTTCTTGATAGTCTGGGATGCCATCCCCATCAGCATCATCATCAAGATAATCTGGAATGCCATCATTGTCATCATCATCATCGATATAATCTGGAATACCATCACCGTCAGTATCAATTTCTTCACTGTCTGGGATGCCATTGTTATTATCATCGTCATCCAGAGAATCAGGAATGCCATCATTGTCATCATCATCATCGAGATAATCTGGAATACCATCGCCATCAGTATCCACTTGAAACTTGTCTGCAATCCCATCACCATCTCTGTCTTCATCCAAATGATCAGGAATGCCGTCATTATCGTCGTCGTCATCTAGAAAATCTGGGATGCCATCGCCATCAGTGTCAATTTCCAGATGATCAGGAATACCATCACCATCATCATCATCATCGAGCTCATCAGGAATGCCATCATTGTCATCGTCATCATCCAGATAATCTGGGATACCATCACCATCAGTGTCCACTTCCAAATAGTCAGGGATGCCATTGCCATCGTCATCATCATCTAAATAATCTGGCACACCATCTCCATCTGTATCTTTTTCAAGTTCATCGGGAATGCCATCACCATCATCATCATCATCCTGGTCATTTGGAATACCATCACCATCAATGTCATCATCCAAATAATCTGGAATACCATCGCCATCAGTATCCACTTCCAAGTGATCTGGTATCCCATCACCATCATCATCATCATCCAAGTAATCAGGAATGCCATCTCCATCAGTGTCTTTTTCAAGCTCATCAGGAATACCATCACCATCATCATCATCATCTTGGTCATTTGGGATTCCATCTCCATCAATATCATCGTCCAAGTAGTCTGGAATACCATCGCCATCTGTGTCTTCTAGATAATCTGGAATACCATCACCATCAAGATCTTTTTCCCACACATCAGGTATGCCATCACCATCGTCATCATCATCCTGGTCATTGGGAATTCCATCACCATCAATATCATCATCCAGGTAATCTGGGATACCATCACCATCAGTATCTTCCAGGTAGTCAGGAATACCGTCACCATCTTGATCCTTTTCCCAGGCGTCAGGAATGCCATCTCCATCATCATCATCATCTTGATCATTAGGGATTCCATCCCCATCGATGTCATCATCCAGGTAGTCAGGTACTCCATCACCGTCTGTGTCCTCAAGATAATCAGGAATTCCATCACCATCAGAATCACCTTCCCACTCATCTGGAATTCCATCCCCATCATCATCATCATCCTGGTCATTTGGAATACCATCACCATCAATGTCATCATCCAAATAGTCTGGAACACCATCGCCATCGGTATCCTCAAGATAATCTGGAATACCATCTCTATCACTGTCCACCTCAAGATAATCCGGAATACCATTGTTGTTGTCATCATCATCCAAGTAATCTGGGATTCCATCTCCATCTGCATCCTCCTGAGTATCTGGTATTCCATCGCCATCATCATCATCATCCTGGTCATTAGGAATACCGTCTCCATCAATGTCATCGTCTAAGTAATCAGGAATGCCATCACCATCTGTATCCACATCTAGATAATCTGGGATTCCATCACCATCATCATCATCATCCTGATCATTAGGAATTCCATCACCATCTATGTCATCGTCAAGATAATCTGGAATTCCATCTCCATCAGTGTCAACATCTAATTCATCTGGAATACCATCACCGTCATCGTCATCATCCTGATCATTTGGAATACCATCACCATCAATATCGTCATCTAAGTAGTCAGGTATACCATCACCATCGGTGTCTCCCTCGAGATGATCTGGGATGCCATTACCATCATCATCATCATCAAGATAGTCTGGAATACCATCGCCATCTGAATCTTCTTCTTTATCAGGAATGCCATCCCCATCATCATCATCATCTTGATCATTGGGAATACCATCTCCATCAATGTCATCATCAAGATAGTCAGGAATTCCGTCTCCATCTGTATCCTTCTCCAAATAATCAGGAACACCATCATTGTCATCGTCTTTGTCTACTGAGTCAGGCACTCCATCACCATCACTGTCCTCTTGATCATCTGGAATTCCATCACCATCATCGTCATTGTCTTGGTCATCTGGGATACCATCGTTGTCATCATCATCGTCCAAGTAATCTGGAATACCATCACCATCAGTATCAACTTCTTGATCATCTGGAATACCATCCCCATCATCATCATTGTCCAAAACGTCAGGAATACCATCACCATCGCTGTCCTCCTGGTCATCTGGAATTCCATCACCATCATCATCATTATCTTGATCGTCAGGGATACCATCGTTGTCATCATCATCATCCAAGTAATCTGGAATTCCATCTCCATCAGTATCAACTTCCTGATCATCTGGAATACCATCCCCGTCATCATCATTGTCCAAAACATCAGGAATACCATCGCCATCGCTGTCCTCTTGATCATCTGGAATTCCATCGCCATCGTCATCATTATCTTGATCATCAGGGATACCATCGTTGTCATCATCATCATCCAAGTAATCTGGAATACCATCTCCATCAGAATCAACTTCTTGATCATCAGGAATTCCATCACCGTCATCATCATTATCTTGGTCATCAGGGATACCATCGTTGTCATCATCGTCATCCAAGTAATCTGGAATACCATCTCCATCAGTGTCAACTTCCTGATCATCTGGAACTCCATCACCGTCATCATCATCATCCACAACATCAGGAATACCATCGCCATCACTGTCCTCTTGATCATCTGGAATTCCATCACCATCGTCATCATTATCCTGATCGTCAGGGATACCATCGTTGTCATCATCATCATCCAAGTAATCTGGAATACCATCCCCATCAGTGTCAACTTCTTGATCATCTGGAACTCCATCTCCATCATCATCATTATCCAAAACATCTGGAACCCCATCACCATCAGCATCTTCTTGGTCATCAGGGATTCCATCACCATCATCATCATTGTCCTGGGCATCGGGAATACCATCGTTGTCATCATCATCATCCAAGTAATCTGGAATGCCATCTCCATCGGTATCCAGGTCATCTGGAATACCATCCCCATCATCATCATCATCCAAAATATCAGGAATGCCGTCGCCATCTGAGTCTTCCTCGTCATCAGGGATCCCATCACCATCGTCATCGGTGTCTTCATCATCGGGAATGCCATCATTATCGTCATCATCATCCAAATAATCTGGGGTTCCATCACCATCAGTGTCCACTTCCAGGTAGTCTGGGATACCATTGTTATCAAGGTCACGATCTATACTATCTGGAATGCCATCCCCATCAGAATCTTCCTTTGAATCTGGGATACCGTCCCCATCATCGTCATCATCTTCGTTGTCTGGAATACCATCTCCATCATCATCATCATCTAAATGATCTGGAATACCATCGCCATCTGTGTCGCGTTCCAGCATATCTGGGATACCATCACCATCATCGTCATTGTCTAGGTCATCAGGGATGCCATCACCATCATCGTCCCTATCTTCATAGTCTGGAATACCATCATCGTCCTCATCATCTTCCAAATCATCATCGATGCCATCACCATCGTCATCATTATCCATATCATCTGGAATTCCGTCTCCATCGTCATCATCGTCCAGATGATCAGGAATGCCGTCGTCATCGTTATCAATCTCCTGGTCATCAGGAATTCCATCATTATCATCGTCCTTATCCAGATAGTCAGGAATACCATCCTCGTCTTGATCCACCTCTTTCACATCGGGAATACCATCGCCATCGTCATCATTATCCTCATCATCTGGAATACCGTCATCATCGTCATCGTTGTCAAGATAATCAGGAGTTCCGTCTTTGTCTGTATCTATATCTTTCCTCACTTTCACATTTTGTTTCGTTTCTTGCACAAGTGGACTGATTGACATAAGCTTCCTGTTGCAGAAGGTACAGCTCTCCTGGAGCGCAAAGAGAAAATAGTCATCTTTATTTAAATCACAGGCCTAATGGATACAACATGTGAAATATACAATAATTAATTTTTATATGGAATCATGGAATTGTGAAATGATATTATGAAGTTTGTACGGTGTTTATGAAAAGAATGGATACTACTTTTCACATTTTCACAAGACCGTGTTTTAGTTTACAAAAGATTTCTTTACCAACTAGACATCCTCAGTCGTGTTGCAACTAGGTTTAGTCCTCTATTATTGAGCCGGGAAATATCGATAAGAAATGTATTGTCGTTGTGATCGTTAGTTAAAAAAAAAAAAAAGAAAAAGAAAAGAAATGAAGCAAAACAAGCAAAACTGTAACATGGGCAGACAAAAGAAATAAGGAAGATAGGTGCGGATTTATTAAATTCTCATGCATCTTCCTCGTTATACCTCTTCAGGTTGTTATCATTTTGAATTTTGCGGTATCATTTACTTTATATGATAGGCCTCTAACAAAAACCAACAACAAATACTGAATGAATAAGTGTAGGCTATGAGTCAGTAATATATAAACAAACAAACAAACAAACAAATAAAAATATAACAATTCTGAACGGCCATAATAGTTCACCCCCATCCATTCCCTCCTGCTCTTCAACATATACGAGGAAAAGAATGATTGAAATACTAATCTATGTTTTAAAAATAGGCTTACTGAAAGCCTCCAAAATAATGTAAAAGATAATATAGTCGACCGCTCAAGAGGCAGATTGAAAGTGACAGAAAGGTAGATAATGAGTGCCATGAGCTTTTTTTTCCTGAACGGTTTGCAATTTCGCTACAGATCCATTAATTATGACGTCTCTAATTCTTTTCTCCCCTCTTTTTTGTCACACGGCAGAAAACACAAACAGGGAATGGATATATAGTTGAGTCAGTAAATCCTTTTAAAAAATCTGGCAATAAAATAATTCAAGTTCGGCCAGATTATTTTCATCTTTGTTTTCTGACAAGTTCCGGTCAATTTGGACATCAGTCAATGTTTCAATCATTAATTTCCAGTTGAAACTGTTATTGATTTCGTTGGCAATATTTTCAAACAAATCCATTTGATAATAATTGTTTATGCCATAATCAATGCTTTTGTTCCCACAAGTGTCACTGCAAATCAAAGATGCACATAAATGTGTAAATATCAGCCAGTTCTAATCATAGAGACATCTGTGGAACTATGGAAAAAAATGAGTACATTAGATAATATTAAAAACAGACGTAGGTTGGGTGAGAAATTTAGGAGTAACACTTTTCGCCAAGAGTGACAAAGTTCATAAATTTAAAGTCTGCTGGGCCTAGATGCCCTTCAAATAATAATAATAATAAAAGTGTTTATCGTTAAATTACTGGAAAATAAATAAATTGATAAATGATAACAGTTGATACGAAAAGAGGGTTTTTACCACAAACTGGGCCTGATGCCAATCAGTGACTCAATCGAAAGAAGGCAGGCAAAGAAAAGAAAACATGATCATTTAAAACAAAAGAAGCGGAGAAGAAATGAAGGAAGTCAGATTTTTTGACTTAGTACTTGTGTGTAGGTAAAAAAAAAAAGAAGTGCCATTGCAAATACGCATACAACGAAAGAAAACAAAATAGACCCGAAACAGATCAACATTAACAAGCAAGACAAAGACTCATTTTCTTTTGGTGTCAGACGTGATAGATAAAAATGCTTGGGTGAGTATTCATATAATCTTGGACACTTTAAAAAGGCAAAGAAATAGCGAAGGATTTTGTTTTAAATCATCCATACTATTTTCTTTTCTTCCTTCTCACTTTCTCGCCTTCACTATTTCTGCTGATTCACTACTAAACATCAGACCAAATGTGTTGTGAATGTCAGTAGGCTTTCTTTTCGTTTCCTTGTCGTGTGTCATCTATGTCCATTTACATATGTACTTGTTATTGTTTTGTTTCCCTCCGTAATTTAATTGTTAACTACTCACTACCATTACTATCACTATTAGGACGGCATCCAGATTCAAAAGGCTTTAAAACTTTTAAATTTAATTTATTACATCTGTCACTCAAAGCCAAGAGTTTTAGTCATAACTAACTCTTCTACCCCAACCCGCCTTTTTTTGCGCGCTTCCTCTGATTTGGAGCGCCAATTCTGTGCTCAAATTGGACTGGACGTTACCCATGCGTGCCGGGTCTATAATACATGTACTAATAAAGTAGTACATGTATGTCTATCGCCCTTGCTAATGGCACCATGTGTAGACATAATGACCGTACAATATAAAATGTAGTTTGATGTCGTAAGATATGTAGGCCTATTTGGTTAACGGAAACAACAGCAACAAAAGCAACAACAATAATAACAATAAGAAATGCTACAACACACTAAATACATACTAACTCAAACAATTCAGATTAACGTAATGTACAGGTCTTGATATTAAAGCGTTCCCTGTGACAACTCTTTCATTTCACATACCGTTTGTGTTCTGTACCGGTAAGGTATCGTGACTCTATGCCATTTTACCTCGTCTTCATTCAGCAGACACAATTAAAACACCCATAAGTCTGCAGTGTCTATGGGGTTAACTTGTAAACAAATGTATTGCTCCTTGAATAATATGTGTAGGCGGGTGATACTTGAGTAAATGTGGTGAACATCTTCCCAAACAGACATCCAACAGATAAACAAAAAGACGGACAAATTAAGGTAAACAGATAGACAGACAAACATACAGACAAATGGGTGGACAGACAGACATACAGACAGGAGTTCGTGACGGGAGGACAGAGGTAGGTAAGTAGGGAAATAGATAAATAGAAAGATAGACAGACAGAAGACAGACAGACAGAACGATGGATGGATGGATGGATGGACGGACAGACAGACAGACAGACAGACAGACAGACAGACAGACAGATAAGATAGATAGATAGATAGATAGATAGATAGATA
>JBCAUA010000018.1:1753008-1764716 GCA_038406235.1 Peronia verruculata | reverse complement strand
TTAGGGTGGACTTGCGCTGGTCAAGGGTCTCATACATGTTAGCGTTAGGGAGGACCGTCACCCGCTCGTCGGATCTAGGCTACATGTTAGCGTTAGGGTGGACTTGCGCTTGTCGAGGGTCCCAGCAGGTTAAGCCAGCGGGCTTGTTCTAGGCTATATTTGATTTAGTCCGTCTAGCCATGGAGACTACACGGCATTAAGTCTGTCTATCCATGGCCTTTTTTATATCATGGCAGAGAAAAGGTTAATGCCTCTGAGGAACAACTCCGAGCCCCATAATACAATGTGTATACTGTTCCAGGATAGCTTCATATACCTGTGGCTTTTACCTGAGTCTTCTGACAGGCATTATGGCAAAACTTTTTTAAAAAAAAAAGGGGGGGGGATTAAGAGGGCTCATGCATTGCTAAGAGTGCCAAGTGAACCTGGTGAGTGGGAGCCAGAAATAGATCATTGCTGTTTTTTTTTTCTTTCTTTACCTTTTCTTCCCCTTATCTGTTTTCCTTCTGAGCAAGACAAGGAACATTACATTAAGCAGCAATGTCAACGCATTAGAGAGTCTTTGAATCACAGTTAACTGTTTCAGGATGTGCACTGCATACACAAAACATACTAAAAAACTGCACCTGGCGGGTCACTGGTTTCACCATCACATCTCCTGTGTATTCAGGTCAATACTCTGACCCAGCAGTACAGGAGCACTCAAAAATAAAGCAGGGCAACAAGAAACAACTAGACTCGCTGGTCTTCCATTTTCTCTTTCTTAATTTAAAGTGTTTTGAAATTCTATAAATCATTTCAGGACTATAAAGTTTCAAACTGTATGAGCTGATCATTTCTGATATTGATTACACTCCCTTGTTCCTAAGTTCTCCAGATTTGAGGCAAAACATATAATGTCCATTATGGATTCCACTAAACAAACCACTTGATCTTTATATTTATAAATATTTGCAGGCATCCTAATGGTCTGCCAAACTGAAATCATTGTTGTCCTCTTTTCTTTCTCCTCCTGTCTGGGCTCATGCCATTACCTCTGTTCTCAGAATTGCATTTTCAATACAAAACCTTGCGTGTAATTACGCTCACTTTGATGACTTCCTTTCTAATCATATAATCCTGCTAATTCCAGATCTTTTGAGGACATATGAGTCATGCCCAGGGCAGATGAGTCGGAAGTTGGTAGGGGAGATTTCAAGTTACAGCCGTTTTTAACTATTTTCCGACTGAGATACCAAAACTTTTTATTTAATATTTGTTTTCCACAAAACGAAAATTCAGTCTTTTCTATCCTGAAAAGAAAAATTTGGTATCTGAATTATATGAATAGGAAAATAGTTAAAAATAGCTGTAACTCGCAATCACCCGCAGCGACTTGCGACTCATTTGCCCTGGGCGCAAGACATATGAGAAGAAAGCACTTTTTAGCCCTTTTCTCTCTTGTGTGACAGTGAATGATGACAGGATGGATACACTTGAAGACAAAATAATAATTCCACATACTTTTTTCTGTTGTGAGCCTCCTGATGAGAGATTTATACAGTGGTCTCCGCCTAAGAACCAGGTCGTTGGGAGACAAAAAAAGCGGTCCCTTAGGCGGACGGGTTCTTAGGCGAATTGAAAAGTTATGCAACCCATCTGACCATAGATTGTCTTCACTACTACAGTTAGTTGATCGTTACCGTTAGTTAAAGATTTACCTGTGCAAATAAGTACAGCCTTCTTCCCAGTATATGTCATAATTAGATATAGCAATTCCTGATCTTTTTAGCCTATATAAATAGTGCCCAGCACTTAAATGCCGTGTGAGTTTCCACATAACGATATCGTTGTTGAAAACATGATGATACTGCTATGCTACCCAGTGGTTCATCACACGAGTGACCGACTGAAGGAGCAAAACAGCTGACCAGTCAAGAGGCCAAACTTACACCTGCTTATCCACAACGCCAATCACAGGTGCTGTCCCACGTGTTGGTAAACAAAGAAATGGTTATGGGTTAGTCAACAACGTGGCCTGATTATGCAGTCGTGTCGTACATCAACCACCACTTCCATTCCTTTGTCTACCTGTTCCCGCCACCGCCATCCCCATTTTACTGCACATCTAGCAGTGTTCATTTCTCCTAATTGGACAGTATAATGTGGAATTATACCACAAGTACTCAGGTATCTTGGTCCAAAACCGGGCTCTTAGGGGGGTAAATTATAGAAGAAAAATTCCGTTTCGCAGCAGGGGCAGGTTCTTAGGCGGACCAGGCTCTTAGGCAGAGACCACCGTATTTTCATTTTTTTTTTTTTGGTCAATTCTTGTAATGAAGAAGAACAACATTAAGTTTTTAAAATCTGCAACTCAGCGAATCTTTATCATTTCCATTCACTGCATGTCTGACATACTAAATCAATACGGCCTATTGTTACATCCTATCTAACATATTAATTTACTGATCACAATACAAGATTAGTTTGAGTGTAAGCTGTCATGTTTTCATATTTTCTGACATTAGACTCATAAAATAATTTTCCACTTCAGCTGAACTTATAAAATTTTGAATACACTTTTGTAACGACACATGTCATCCCCTTTTCATCACAGTTATTACCACATGGGTATAATTTACGAATAGGCTAAAGATAAGTTGTTTCACGCTGGTCCATCCGCAGGAAGTAGTGGTGCAGAAATATTTAGTGACACATGTATTTAATTCCATTCATCTTCTTTTTTTAATAATCTAAAATTAAATTCTAATCTCATGAAATCTGTTATTCTCTGACTAAATTTTTTAGATTAAATGTTCATTTATTGTGTGTAATAATAAGTTCTTAATACAATATCACTCCATGGCTGCTTGTTTTCCAACATATAAAATATAAAACTACCAATTCCTCATTTTTAGCATCTATGACTAGTGACTGAATGTCCCATTGAGATGGTCAGCTTCCTTCTCTCCGTGGCCTCTAAACCTTTCAATATTTCTCAATATTCATCCAATGAATCCTCTATTCCTCCAACAAATTTGTCAAATATATCCTAAACCTGTGAGCCATTCCCAACCTATTTTCCTTTTGACTACATCCTAATGCCATACTCCCATACTAATGATGCTTAAACTTGGGGTGTGCAGTCTGTCCCATCCATCTTCTCCAGCCAATTGCTTCAATTAATTGGACTCAATTTTTGCACAGTTTCCTTAGAACTAAAACAACTGCAATCACAACAGTCAGAATGATCAAATATAATACCAACAAAAAAAAAAAATGTGCCTAAAGAAGAAAATAATAAATGGTTCAATGCCAGAATTTATGTTACCTTTGTACAACTTCATCATCAGTCCTTGATCCATCCCTGCTCTTTCCCAGGTCATCTTCCACTGTGACATCATCATCCTCTGCAGCAGCAGTGACTACAAATAAAATATTACCAGAAAAATATCAGTGCAGATCCTACTAGAGCTTCAATGGTTTCTACCTCCCAACCATACATTATGATACATAAAACATCAAAAATTATTCACCTCTTTAAAACCACATTTTAAGTATTGCACTGAAATAAATATAAATAATATAATTATAATCAGGAATTTTTAAAAGAAATTAACAGGACAACATAAATAAAAAATGTTTTTCTTAAAATTGGCGTCACAATATCTGTACTAGGTCTAGATCTAGATCTATATAATATGAATAACATGTTAGGAATTTCAAAAAACTAACAAGACAAATTCTTAACATTAAAGTAAAGGTGGCTCTCAGGACTATTTCACTTATAATGTTCTTTCACTGAGTTTATTTAAAAGAAAAAAAGAAAATGAATATATGAAATTAAAAGAAAAAAGGAAAAATGAGAATCAAACTGCCACCTTTCCAGCTGAGTTTTATTTTAAATTAAAAGGCTATGACTACTTCATATTCATAGTCTGGAACAATGAAGAAATTCAGATGAGAACTGAAAGGTCTTGCTGAACACATGGCAACCAAATAACATGTCAGGATAACTCACTACAACAATGCAGTTGGATGATTTTCTCTTGGACGTATGGCTATAGGCATTACTATCAAAGTCTACTTTAGATCTAGATTTAGATGTAGATAGATAACAAATATAGATCTATGATTTTAAAATAATTGCACCTTTGCCTGAATTTGTTAATGATAGACTAGATATCTAGAGATATAGATCTAGATCTAATCTAGATCTAGATCTAGATCTCTAGATCTAAGTATCGATAGGCTTTAAATTTCAGTTTTCACTCCCATTGTATTCAACTGTTTTTTATTCAACAGGTCGCCTGCACAGTTCTAAAAACTTCAAGAGCATCAGATACCCAGGATGCATTCAAACTTCACTGATCAAGCATGTAGAGTCTAGATTTAGTTGTAGTGAATCGGTGTAGAATTTTCTGGAAACAGAGATCTAATAAGTGTTGCCATTGTCTCTAATCTAACTTTTGCAGAACACCCTGATATGATCAGATCCAGATCCAATTTCAATAGAGGAGAGGTAAAACTAGGAATGGTCTTACTAGATTTTTAGGTCTTGATTTTAGACCCAGAATCCCAGATCTAAACTAGATCTTATTCTAAATCTAGAGTCTAGATTTTCTAGTCTAGATCTAGATCTAGATCTAGATCTGAATGCATCCCCTTCGGCTCTAACTTTTGTATTTTGATGAGTTGGATCTGGCCACAGATGCAGACGTCCGCCCATGTCATGTATTCGTTTTTTGTTTTTTTTTTAGTTGACAATGACAGATGGGGAAATTGATGGGTAACCTGAAATCTGGCTGCAGGCCTAACACTAGTAGGCTAGGTCTAACAGTTAACTCACTGACTGCCCAATAAACCGGTCGGTCTGTCCAATGAGGGGCTATAAATTTCAGCAACCGTCAAGGTGTAGATTATTTCGACATGTAAACCCATCTCAAACAATCAATGTGAATGTTAATAGTGCGGTAACTGACCCTGGATCAGAGACAACCATCAATTTCCCACTATCTCGGATCACCGGTATATATCAATCCCCCCTCCCGCAGTGAGCAGTCAATTTACTCCACAGGTACTGTCTTACGCTAATGCTTTTGAGAGAAGACAAACTGAGGTCGCGGTCGGTCACAGACCTTTCATTCAATTTCACTTACCGGTAAAAAGTAAGAAGCAAACTATTCCAATTACAATGAAATGCTTCATCTTTGCCATCGCGCTCCAGCGTCTGACACCCAGACGGGGACAAGGGAGAAAACAAAAACAAATGCAGAACCGGTGTTCGTTTATTAGCACGTTGTCCTAGGGCTGCAGAGACAGGGGATTCCCTTCCGTTTGTACAATTGACCAATCATGAATCACCACGAGCCGACATTTCACCAATGAACTATTCCCAAGTACGGAAGAAGCTATCTCTACTTGGCCCACGCTCATTGGCTAACTCGACAATGCAGATTCGAGGGCCAACCCTTTGGAACTACGTAATCAGGGCATTTACGGAGAACAGTCAAATTTACATCAAGATATAAATTCCTAGGCATATTCACAGTTCAGTATTTAATATAACTTTATATACATATTTTCCGTGTATAACCATTAATGATTTTGATAATCAGAGTGAGATAGTAAGACTACCCGACACCAAGAGAAGATTCATGAATACAATAATAACAATTTAAATGAACATTCAGGTGACAATAATAAATTGTAGTGAATATTCGAGCACAAGTCCTAATGATGTGAGCTCTTCTTCATCCTTTTTCCATACACTTAGATCTATCTCTCCAACTTGGTTTTTTTCTGTCCCAAGAATAAGCAGCAAATACCTACGAGAGGAATTATGCTGTTTTAAATCGTGAAAAATCAGTCAAGTGGACAAGAGAAATTAATAAAGAAATGAAAATATGGAGAACATTGAAATGTTTAATTGACTCTGGCATTACATAAGATGTTTTATCAACTATCTTTCAAATTCGCAGCTCTGGTTTGTTTTAAATCATGAGAATCATTTCATTTAAATATTGATCCCGTTTCTCCCTTAGAAGTAAAAGAAACAAACCGGGCTATCTTTTTCAAATATTCACCGTTATATTGTACCACTGCAGTGCGTTTCCGGCTGAGATTTTGGGTTATCATTTTTGAAAAATATTACTTTTATAATTTGGCAAATTAAAAAGCAAATACACTTTTAAAATTTTATTTATCAACT
The DNA here is from genome assembly GCA_038406235.1 of Peronia verruculata. Classification (NCBI taxonomy): domain Eukaryota; kingdom Metazoa; phylum Mollusca; class Gastropoda; order Systellommatophora; family Onchidiidae; genus Peronia; species Peronia verruculata. Next base: position 1,758,526 of record JBCAUA010000018.1, on the reverse strand, counting down.
TCAAAATACTTATAAAATCTGTCATCACCAAAAATAAGTCAGAATTTCTTGATTTTATCCGTTGCATGTTATGTTATAAAAATATTAATAACAAAAGGTGGGCATGGAGACTGTAAACTATCATGGCGCCGATCTGTTCTACACAATAGTATACAAGGCCTTTTTTCATACATTTTTCGTTTGCTGGTGAGTATCTTCAGGAAAAATAAAGAGATTCAAATTTGAAATAGTACAAATACTAAATATAAATCTATTGTAGTAGTGATGTGCGCGCAGGTTTACATGAGCAACCCACCATCGTGGTCTCATTGCAGTCGTTCGTTTCTGTTCTGTGCTGCTATGAGTGCGGAGGTTCGGCTCAGCCCGATTGTTTTTCCATATTTCATTATGACAGCTATTACAGAGAGCACTTGTCAAAAATGTATTATCACAATAAAAAAAAAAAAGTCAGGGTTAATTTTCTACGCCCTCAGAAGAAATGGACTACCAAAAAAAAATCTAGACTAGATCTAGATACAGATCTAGATTCTAGATCTAGATCTAGTCACTATTTGGGAATTCTGTAAACTCAGTGAGGAAATTTTTTTTTTTTCAACAATTTTGTCCTCATTTGTGTTCCAGTTGTACATACACAGTATTTATTTAGTATAGAAGAAATCTGCAAAATATCATATTTCATATGTCATTTATGCATATTGCAAAAGTCTCAGAAAATACAAGCAGTTACTAGCATTCCTCAACTCTTTATCTCTGGTGAGCCACTGTCAACAGTGCACCGTCATTGTCAAAATGCTGATACGCTGCTCCCAGGGGCTCAAACATTCACACCACTTCACGCCACTTCTGCCACCTATGACATCATCATTTTGTGACAATATTTATATTTGCAGTAATTACCAGAAATACAAACACTTTTTGTCGTAAAAGCGTGGATTCACGTGCTAAAGTATGACTTGAAGCCATTATCGTGTTTTTTTTTATACTGTTTACAGCAGAATTGATGGACAGCTGATTGTAGTATATGATTAGCAACAAAATTGTAAAGCACATTGATTCTGAAACAGTTTTTGGATATTTTTATGTAAAATTATGCTTGTAGAATGATGTTTGGAATAGATTGTCAATTCTGATAATGGATGTTGTTGATGGGAGTACAAAATTTTAATGAAATTTTGTTCTGTTTTTTTTCTTATGTTTCTTCCACTTTTGTTACACAGTTTACAAAAAAGTCACATTTGTCTACCTTTTCTTTGCCAAAAATAATTGGAAATTTGTTGCAACGTTTAGATTTTATTCAATGGTTTTGTGAAGGGCATCTTGTGTGAAAAGTGCTCCCTGATATAACTCTGGCATATGGGGAAAACCTCCACAAAAAATATAAAGTCATTCACAAGGCATTGAAACGACAGTGCATGCTAATTAAAATTCATGAATTAAGCTGTTGGCCTTCTGTCAGTGCATTACATTTTAATATGTCATGTGAGTTTATATTATTGATAGTATTGAGATATCAGTATATTGCTAGTATGTATTTGAACTGATTCTCATGTATGAAGTATTCTGTGGCATGAACATTTTTTTGCACATTTGACTAAAGAGCTGAAAGAGTTTAAAAAGTTGACAAGCAAATGTGGTAGAATGGGTGGTCAGAAATCATAATACATGGAAATATGATTCTGATTGAAAATCAGAATTGTTATGCTTCCTGTCTCACTCTGCATATTTGCACGCTCCACATATAAGCACGCTTTTCAGCTCCTCCCGCCACCATGCTTATATCCGGAGACTACTGTACTATTTGTATAGATGAAACGCAGCTGTTTTTGAATCCTTTCAAGTTTTCCTAATTTCCTAAAATAGTCATTGATTTATTCATTCATTTATTTAGTTTTGTAGCAAGTAGACCATGTATGTTATCAACTTATGCAAGCTCATAGTGAGTGCACTGAGCAGTTCGCCTACATCTGTCATAAGTATATCAAGAGTTTTCAAAGATCATATGTCACTGCTCTTGCTTCAGTTCTTAATCATACCATGCTTCTCTTCATTCACAAATATTTTTGTTTGTTGTTTGTTGCTTTTTTTTGCTCACCCTTTCTGTCTTGGGTTTACAAACTTTAGGCGCACAGCTATGTTTTTTAATCCGTTTATGAAATATTATTTTAAAAAATACCTGATGTAAATGAACACCATGTAAAAATCTTGAAATACCACTGTTGGAACTCAAGTAATACCCTATGTGTATTTCTACTCTCACAATCTGTTTTGAAATACTACTGCTGCATGTCGACTTACGGCTTGTGTATGGCAGAAATAACATGACAGGCTTCAGTGCTGGCATTGTAACTGATTTACAATGACACGAGACAGAGAATTCTGTCATTTTTTTTTTCTGCATACTATTGTTGTAAGTCAACTTACCTTAATAGTAAATGAATCAGATTCGCTATACTGATGCTGTAACTCAAGATCCATTTATATTATTTCCTAGATTTCATTGATACATTGCCGTATGTCCTATACTTAGGTTAGAAATAAAATTTTGTTGAAAAAAAAGAATAAATTTGTTTCAATAAAATGATCATGATGTTCTGTTCACAGTTAGATAAAAAATAAGTAAAACAACAAAGTTATTAAGTTTTTTCTTTTTTTCCTGAAAGTTGCATTTTTTTTACTTACGGCAGTAGTATTTCCCTGTGCAGATTTATTAAATGGTTTCCAATCAGTCTGCAAATTGTTTCAATGTATAGGTCTGTTGTTGTTTTTTTTTCTAACACAAATTAAATAAAAAAAACAAATAATGAAATGATAAATTAACAATGGTGTAATCAAATTAAAATTTGCATCATTTCCTTGGGGCCACATTTACTGTAATGGGCATTTCATTTGAACACATTTTCAGCTGTTTTCTGCATAGTTGGGCTACTCAACATTTTATATTGCACTAAGCAAAAACCTGGTTGTTGTTTTTCTTAAGCCTTTCAATTCTTAGAGACAGGATTATCTCGGCTTTTTGAAGCTGTCAATTTTTGCTGAGGAATTTTGTGGGTAGAAATTTGGAATTTGGAAATTTTGCCCCCACAGTGGCACTCAGGCCTGCTCTTACATCGATTTGAATTGCCAAGGGTTCTTTAACGTGCGTCATGTACACACGAAACCTCCGAAATATATTCACCCTTATCTGAGAAGGCTAGACATCGGGCTTCCCTACCCACAGGAAGCCAGAGACCGTTGAGTCACTGAAAAAAATGCGGGTTTTCAATCTTCGTGTCCTGGCATCCCCCACCCGCGAGTCGATCCCAGCCGCTCCATGAGCAGACACCATACCCATTGAGCCACTGCATCCCCTACACAAAGCTGCTAACAAGTCTTTCAGAATTATAGATCTAGATAGATCTACTATTAGTATTACAGTGGCCCCTGCCCTTATAATGAATCTAGACTAGCTCTAGACCCAATCAGTACTTTATTTTATATCCTGATTTCTTTTACACAACCTTACTCAGCTTACTGTACCTGATTGTGAAACTGTTACACACCCAGTTGATACCATAAATCTGTGTTTCGTCCACTTGAACTGCCATCAACAAACCGGCGATAGGCCTATGGGAACACAGCCATCATGAAGTCTAATAATCGCAATTTCACTTTATTATCATACGACCTAAACTTCTTTGTTACTAACCTAGATCTGGTCCGTATGCCCTACATAACATTTTCATCCAATGAAGAATAGAAATAATCACAGTCCTTCTTTGCAATTAGTCTACTAGTAAGTACGTACAATTTTCCATAGCCAAGACAAACTGAACTAAAATTATCACTCAGAAAACGCTACATATTGTGAGCTAGACAGTCTGACGCCAGGAAGACAAGTGACAAACGCAAACCGGGGTAGGTCTACCGGCAGGCAACACCAAACGTTTCATAGAATGTTTAGGATGAAATGCTCCCAAAACTCAACAATAACAGCCTTCCTCGAATTATTACCTCTGTTTTCATACATGTTATGTTCTTTACCTGACAAACGATGCATGGTTAACAATGCGTGTACTTTCTCGAACTATAGTTTTTCAACCAGAACCAAAATAAGTTGGTGCGCAAGCTCAGTGAGCTGCTACAATATTTCCGGTTCCGGTTTACACTTTATTGTGGCCATTTTAGGAGAAGATTTATGCTTATTATTAGCCCAAATATTATACTCCACAAATGAGAAAACAAAATTTAATGTAACTCAAATTGTGAAGAAATGACGTCAGATAGGGCCGAAAAGAAATTAATTCATATGCAAGCAACAATACAGTCGGAATGAAAAAATATAGTTTTGATTGATATCTTACTGTTTGGGAGAATAAAGCCTGCCTTTTCCAGGGAGAATAATAGTAATGATTGTTGCCCTGAAGAAGGACCAAGTTGGTCCGAAAATTTGGCGATTCAACATCAAGAATTTATTTATAAGTGTTATTTGCTTTTTTCAATTTTTTTCTAAATTATTGTGTTAGTTGCCGGTTGGACAGTCTCTTTCTATTTTATGTAATAATATCAGGCATAATGAGCTTATTGTAAGCATATTAACTGCATGTTTACTTTGTAAAGGTGATTTCAAAATATATATGAACATACATAATTATTGCAGTGTCTCTTATATTTACAGATTTTTGTCTAAATACAATGCATGGGAGGATACAAGCCTTATAGGAGGCCTCTGTTTGTGGTGCAGCTTTAAATCACCACTCTACTATTGGAATTAACACGTTAGATTTTCAACATTATTGTTAACCTATCCTGACTGATTTTTTTTTTTTTGTTTTTACACATAATTTAATGTAAGGAGTCCATAAAAAAAATTAATAAAAAAAATAAATAAATAAATAAATAAATAAAATGAACTGACTAAGTACGGTAATGAACTCACAAAATAATTAACTAACAACTAATGGACGAACTAACTTACCTACATATTTACTAAAATAATAAAGTTTTCAAAATGAGTTTTTATTCTAAATTCATTACAGAAATCTGTATGTAAGAGCTGTTTGGTTTTCCTATCCTCTTCCATGCCATGATGTCATCACTTTTTGTCCCTCTCTCACTTACTCACTCTCGCACCTCTCCGAGCTCACAGAAATATCTACTTACTCCCTTGAATGAATGAGAATGAATGAATGAATGAATGAATGAATAAGTGAACATTGTTTGTCTCCTTCTTCATTGGGTATTTAAAAGTTCGTCTTTGTCAACAGGATAAGCGTCTTTTTTTCGATCGACAGACAGACAGTGATGTAGACAAATAGACTGATAAACAGGGATATAGATAGATGGGTGGAGCGATAGATTGATAGACAGATAAATAGACGGACAGGGAGACAGACGGGCAGACAGATAGACAGACAGACGGACAAACAGACATATAGACAGACAGGCAGACTGATTGCAAGCAGATGTATGTATGTATGTATGTATGTATGTATGTATGTATGTATGTATGTATGTATGTATGTATGTATGGTATGTATGT
>JBCAUA010000018.1:1738027-1752908 GCA_038406235.1 Peronia verruculata | reverse complement strand
ATAGATAGATAGATAGATAGATAGATAGATAGATAGATAGATAGATAGATAGATAGATAGATAGATAGATTCTTATATTCTGATTTCCAGTGCTATAAGCCTTGTGCATAAAACATAAAACAAAAATAAAACAAAAGGACTCTCCCGTGAGTATGTGGTTTAAAAAACTCAGGTATGAAGTTGGGTGTTCGATTAGCTGGTCCTCCCATTGGAGAACGGGACAACATGAAGATCGAAAGCCCACTTTTTTTTCAGTGACTCAATGGTCCCCTGGCTTCCACTGAGTAAGGAAGCATGACATCCAGACTTCTAGGACAAGGGTGAATAATATATTTCTGAGGTCCCGTGTATACGTCACGCACGTTAAAGAATCCTGGGTGCCACTGAACGGACAAAATTACTAAATTCCAAATTGTTACCCACAAAAATTCTCACCAAAATCAGGCAGCTACTTAAAGTCGAGATAATCCTACTCTAGAAGGATTGAGAGGCTTGAGAAAAACAAACAGTGTCACTCCCTTTCAAGGCTGTAAGGAGTGAGGCAGAGTGTGAAATGTAGGCCTCTTTGCTTGTCTATATATCTGCTTTTAATCTGTATTGACAATTTGTGGATGCCTTTCATAACTATTCACATTGTTCATTAAAATTATTGCTTCACGGTCAAAGCCAAAAAAGGTGGCAGCAGCGTTGGATGGGAAGTAACTCCGAAAATTAGAAGGTGAAGATCGTGACTCGTCACTGATAGTTTGAATGAAAAGTTACAATGTCAACTTCTGGACACAGCACATCGAGATGAAATAAATTAGACTAAAAGGATACGATTTCAAATTATTGACTTTTTATCATTAATTGTACATAGGAGTGTTGTGAAGGACAATCAGAAATCGATATGATGAGGTTTAAAAATAAAAAAAGGGGGGGGGGGCTGGGAGGATGGGGAGTTGGAGGGGGGAAGGAGGTTTGGTATTAGACCTTTAGTAAATATCATTTCCAGGGTCGTGTCGTTCCAAATTTAGATTTAATTTTTCAGAATGCAGAGGATCTATTCACTGCTACACCAAACATACGAACTCAATAGCGATCCATTTAGGTCAATAGCCTAACTTACTTATAGATGATATCCCTCATAATCTTGAAATCAAAGACAAAAGCAGGAAAGCAAATAAACAAACACAGATACAGAGATGTGAAAGGTAATGAAGTGTATTCTCATTGGAGGACCGAACACTGCTTCCAATAATTCCAATTCTCGCTCACTTGAACTGATAAATCTACTACTACTACTACTACTACTACTACTACTACTACTACTACTACTACTACTACTACACACACACACACACAAACAATACATATATAATAATAATAGAGAGTATTTATATAGCGCTTATCCCCGTAATTACAGGCTCTAAGCGCTTTATTTACAATCTATTAGTACCCCGACAGACCCAAAGAAGGCACTCACAAACGTTCTCAGCTTCCTGGAAAGCATACAAGGCGGTTGCCTGTTAGGCGCTCAAATCCTTATCAAATCAAACAATATCAATCACTGTCGGATACCCATTCAAACCTGGGTGGAGTCAGGAAATGTGTGTGAATTGCCTTTCCCAAAGACAAAATGTCGGGACCAGTCAGGATTCGAACCCTGAGCTTCAGATCCCGAGTCGACGGTCTAACCGCTAGCCCACTACACCATAATATACTTACAGTTACGTGCATAAACCAAACACACACACACACAAACACAAACGCACACTTTGAAACTAAAAGACGCGAAAAAAAAAAAAAAAAACGAGATTGCGTGCATGTAGACCTACATTTTTCTATACTTGGTAAAACAAAAAAGAAACGATACACAGGAAACACATGGCTGAAAGAGCAATGCGCAAGTAAACAATCAACAGGAACAGTAATCTGAACAAATGTTAACGTATAATCCGAACCTGGTGCAGCCTGTCCCGCTATCAACGTGTCACACACACACACATCCCCGTTCAGACATACATATACACACATACATACACAGAGTAAATTCTACGGGGTGGTTTGACATGGAAGAAGAAAAGGAGAAAAATAGAATAAAGACAAATAAAAACAAACAAAATTTTAAACAATTTTAAAAACATAAAGAATTTAAAAAAAAACAAAAAAAAAATACGAGTAAAAAATGACATTACATGGCACATAGTTCCAAATACTCTTTAGAAGGTATGCATCTTTCCACGGAATGAAAGAGAAGAATATATTTCTTTTGCACCTCCAGAATTACTTGCTTCGTGTATATTATAAAATATACGACTAAGGATGGGAGAGAAAAAGCGGGAGAGAGACAGAGAGAGAGAGAAAGAGAGAAAGAAGAGAGAGGAAGAGAGAGAGAGAGAGAGGGGGGGAGAGAGAGAGAGAGAAATTGATTTGTCAGAAACGGCAAGGGGATGTAGCATACGAAACATCATGTTTCCTTTGCTTGTCTTTTCTCATTGTGTGTGTGTTTTGTCTGTGTGCGCGTATGTGCGTGCATGTGTGAGTACGTATGTGTGTATGTATGTTTTCTTTTTCCTCATGTATATGGAATCAGGAAAGAGCAAAGCGTGTTTGCATTAGCAAAGTGCACCAGCGAAAGAATCATCCATACTGTTTCAACAATTCGTGGCATTTTCTCAGATCTACCCTTTTTTTTGGACCAGATCCGTCAATCTGTATTCTTCTCAAAATACTTTGCAGTCCACTGAGGTAACTGATGAAGGTACAGACTAAGAATTTTAGCATTCTTAATCTGCGGTTATGTCCCATGATTATCCCTGTCAAGCACACCCTTTTCAGGGGAAACAACCACAGCTTTTTCTTTGAAACAAAAGAAAGTTAATTCTACGATTATCTACCTTGTCCTGTGCTCAATGAATACTGGTCTTCAAAATACAATCATTCCCGAAATCAATTATTTTTCTTCGTGGTGTTTTCTTTGTTTGCAAATTTTCTGCAACATATCCCACAACCAGTGAGATATCACTAACAAATAAGTTTTTCATATAAGCCGTTGCTTATCGAAGATGCAGACGACACGTCCTTGATGCCCCGACAGGAAGGCGGAAGTGGCAGTCATGGGATCGATGATAAAGTGGTTGATGAATAGAGTGGAGGCAATAAGTGTTGAGAGCTATGCTTGGGACACGAATGATGAACGGCAACAATCGTTAGCGTTCATATGCAGCACAAAGCAAAATCCGACTGTTCATCATTTTTTGTCCTCACATTGTTATAGTTGTTACCATGTGAGCACCCCGTCATTAACATCTGTTATCATCACATATTTCCCAAAAATACGAAAAGGAAGAAGGTGGAGAGGGGGGGGGGGGAGTTACATTCTAAAATCTATTTGCATCGATCCAGAAATTGGAAGACTGGAGACTGCAATAGCATTGAAACGTTTATTTCTTGGATAAGAGAGAATGAGCATTAACTTTGAGATATTTTTGTATTCACCTTTTACGGTGCATGTTCTATTAGTATTAGATTCATTATGTAATGCTTCTTGTGATCCGATAGCAGGTCAGCACAGTACCTCACTGACCGTGGAACATTTTTTTTTTGGTACTGAGCGGACCAACGGGTCGACCAGTGTGACGTGTCATGATCAGACACGATACTACGGGAGTGGCCAACAGTGTGTCGGAGGAGAAGGCTTGGGGGATTTGCGGAAAAAAAAAAAAAGCAACGCTTTTTATTTTATGGAAAGCATTTCTTTCTCTTTGATGTGAAAATTTTGGGCAAGAGTGAACATTAACCGCCCAAACGCCATGAATCAAAAGAAAAAAGCGGGTTAATTTATGTGCATAACAAGTACCCAGCAACGACTTTCTAAATATAAACCAGTCAGCATGCTGGTTTGTTTACATCCAACAGCTGACTGCGTCCAGCGTATTTCCTCTTTCGGAGCAACTGTCAATCAATGAACGAGGTCTGACCTAAATTGCTTCCGGAGCTTTTTTTTCGACATAACATGTCACTGTAATGTTTTGTTGTAAAATTTATTAATCTTTTCAAGCAGGCAGGGTGAAAAAGTAATTTTGCAAAAACTGAATACAATAAAAAGTATGGAGAAAATAAATAATGGGAGGGTTTAACTTGGTCACGTGACATAACGTAATCCCATAGCAGAAGAGCTCCGCCATAGCTGTTGTTGTTTTGGAAATCGACTGAGGAAGACCAAGGCGATAAATCTCGGCAATCATGTCGTCTCCAAGCCCAGGGAAACGTCGGATGGACACAGACGTAGTGAAACTGTATCCTTTTTGTGTATTTTTGCGATTTCAAGTAGCTTTTATCCCACAAATACCCACAGAAAAACCCACTCCAGTATGAAAACATTCCAGATTCCCCATTGCCTAGGCCTAGCTAGCTGCTTCACCAAGGCAAGCTGAGGTCATCGTTGACATTGTCGTTCAGAATTGAGTTTCAGTTCACAAGAGGCCTACAATGAATATTGCCACCACCAATTTTCAACACCTTTGTTTCTAAAATATTTGAAAATTATTATGTCGAAGGGACACTTGTGAAATGCATGATATCGGAAGCACTGCAGAATTCCTTCCAGAATATCTATAATTTGGCAGTGACGCAATTCTCACCCCATGTCATTTTCTGTTTAGTTTTTGTAAAGGTACCATCAAATATCATACTAAATGAAATTCATTACCAGTTTGGATAGCAAATGGTGGTTCTGAATGGAGGAATTTTCATGCACATGAATTTTGCTTGGATTTTATAGCAAATTTTGTTCTCAGTGGAAAGTTCTTTGTCCTCAGTGTTTTGTGGTTTTTGTGTTGCTATCCCAGAATATCAGTGATCATAAAAGTAATATTGAGTTATTTTCTTACGAACACTTACTCATCAACTGATGAGTCAGGTTCAGTCATAACGGCAGCTGAGAGACTAGGCTCACTGACTGATCTTGTGTTTAAATAGATCCAAAACTCAGATTTACAATAATGTAGTTATATCTGCATACATTTTTACTCGGCACGCCATTTTTTGTTGTCCACTTTGGATGGTGGATGATATGAAGCATTACCTGTGGCATAATACTGTATTCATTCTGTTTTCAGTATCTTGTGGAAATTTTTGGAAATATTTGACTTCAGTCATCTCATTTGGAATTGTCTAAACGTCACGTGATGACGATCAGCAACCCTTTTTGTTCATCATTGTGATTTTATTTGTTTACATTGTGGAATGTACAGTGCTGTTAATAATTCACCCAAAGTGGGTCATCAATTTGTGACTTATGAGTATAACAGCAGTTTAAGAATATAGTTTTTGTTGCATCTCTAGTTAAAAGGACAGCCATGTTGTGTTTTTGTTTTCAATAGGATTTTAGCTACCATGTGATCATGTCCCTGGCCATGTGGAGATTTGGATAGTCCTTTTAATGCTAGATCACAGGTCTCATTCATTGGTGGTCGACAATCATGGTTTCACACACAGCAGATATACTGCTAAAATCATGTGGTATCTTTACTTATTATTGTCGTATAAAATTAGCTTTCGACATCTGATAAGCTCCTCTGTTTTGATCAAAATCTACCTCTTTCCCCTTCTCCTATTCAATAAATTACCCAGAAGGAAGATGAGCATTTTGTTGAGGATGAGAGATTGAAAAATTTGTGAGAGTGAATCATTTGAGAGTCTTTGATACACAAAACGCTGCGCATATTTTTGTTCGGGGAAAATTTCATCTTTGGTCATGCAAATTAACCTTTGAAACTGTCTGATCTGTGGGAAGTGGTGTCAGTATTTCTATATTTGAAATCATATTTTTTACTTTGATATGGGACAATATTCATATGAGGTATTTTGAGGTCAGTCACATGACTGTGAGGGAACATTACCCACAGTCACACATGGCTTTGTTTATATTATGTCGATGTCTCTGAATGCTCATCATTTATCAAAGGCTGTCTGTCTTGTTGAGAGCATGTGCGCAAATCATCATGGGAGTGAAAATCTCTCAATCGTGCAATCAACCTAGACATACTTCATTGAAACTGTTCAATAGTTTTATTAGGATATGTGCAAGTATCCTTTACCCTTTATAACAAAACTCTTTTCCGTGGGATGATGTTCAGCAAATCAAGGTTTTTGTCTGCAATTTATTGCTTTCTTTTTGGCCTTTTGTTCCTCCTTAAAACTAGGATGCTTGGAATCTTATGACTGATAAAGAGATGCCACAGTATCAGCAAATTCTAATCACATTCTTGATCTAAAATAATATTATATCTGCAAAAAGGAATAAGGTTTTCCTTTGTATTTTCCCAGTGGCTTCCTCTTGAACTTCAGTCTGAATAGATTGAAAACCGTGGTATATTGAAGGAAAGTAAGATCACTTTTCAGCTAGAATTTGTAAAAAAAACCATTTCCTTGTTTTTTAATTTCAGTTTTTTAATTTAGTTATCTATTAGCCAAACCATAACCAGATGAAAGAGGTTGCACATGATTTTTTTGAATCAAGTCAGTTGTCCTCCAGCTCATTAGGGCATTCCGGATCCAACAATTATATATTAACCCTATAACTGTGCATCACATATATAAACAACAGGTAAAGCAGAGCCCTGCAAATGACATCCAAATGTATCCGTAGAGGGCTTCTAGTTGCGCTGTGATATATTTCACATGTCACTTAAAATTGGAGTTTATCTGCCTCAGTTTGGTCAAATTATTGCCATAATAAATATGAATAGCTCAACAAACTCGCCTTCTAAAGGTGAAGGAAACTTTACCTCATAGAACAGTGGGAAATTCCATGCCCAAAGATGAAATCCTGATAAACAGAAGAGAAGAACAGAAATCAAAGGCCACATGACCCACTCATGTCCTCAAATGCTCCAAATTTACATCAAGAAGAAAGAGTAATGCGTGAGAAGAGTATCAAATACATGCAGTCTCTTTGTTCATACCATATTGAATAATAAGACTCCCCTGCCCACTTGACCAGCAATCAAGGTATTGAGAGCAGAAGTGAGCCAAAATTGCTGTGAATGAAAGCTTATGTAGCCTAAGTATCAGATAGCTCTCTTGTGCTGTCATTCTATATCATCATGACATTAGAACATCATTATGTATATTATATATTTCTTTGTAGTCACTGCTGCTCTGTCAGTGTTTGCCAGTCTGATCTAATAAGAATGATCTCATCCAAGTGGTCAGAGAGATGATAGCTTGCATTTTACAGTGAGATTCTGTAGCATGAACATCTAAATACACCCCAGTGTGAAGTGGTTTGGTCCAAGCAGTTATATCAGGTTATGAACAAATCTGTAATGGAAATAGTCTGTGTGATGAGGGGGTGATAAAATTGATACCCGTATGAAATTGACTTGTCTTTATGAGTACAATCCATTCTCTTATATTTTGCTCATTATAAATGTTGTCGTATGTAAAGAGAGGGTGGAGTTGGGCGAGGGATTAGAGGAAGACATTAGTCAGTAAGGTGGTCCGATGCAGACCTACACTGTGTCACTCTGAAGCCACAGTAGAGTCAAAACGAACACCCTGAGGATAAGTACTGGTGCCAACAAGCCAGTTTGACAAACTCGGTAGTGCATGCTGCAGGGCACCATAGCCTTTAGACTGGGTCGCAATTCTAATTAGTTGCTTGCCATGATCTTCCAACTTTACTATGAAAGCAAGTGTAAAACTTTGTTCCTTTAAGGACATCAGCTCATAATCGAATGTAGAAAATGGAGTTGATAAATGTGACTGGTACTAGCTGCCTCTTATTTATCATGTTTTCTGAGACTATAATGTGAAGATGTTTACTTACTTATTGACTATTGCTAGGCTATTACTACAAGCAGATTTTTGATTGGCCTGACCAATCTCCTCCTTGTCTGCCTCATCTTACAAGTAAAATGTTGCTGTTAGTGTTTATTATTTTTTAAGCAGCCATTTTCTGACATTTTCTGTTAATATATTTATCTGCCTAAGGTCAAAATGGAAATTGATGTATAGATATTTAGATGGACTAATTTACTTGAACTAACCCTTAACATATAAAAAGCATAGAGAGCAAGCATGAAGTCACTATACTTGGAGGCCTCAATGAGTTCATGGTGAAATTTTATGGACCCTCTGGCAGTAAGTAAACCTTAGATGGCAGAGTTATGAATATAAAACACATGAAAAATTAATGTTTAGCATTTGTGGAGCTTTAAGAATTTCCTGTTTTTTTTTAACCCTTGAAACCCACTTTAAATTACTGTGCAGTTGCAAAACTTACAGGATAGAAATACTGAAATATAAAATATAGTAGGTCCTGACCTCTTGATATTGTTGAGTTTAGGTGTTTTTTTTTTTTCATTTTGAAAAATCTACCCTCTCTGAAACCATGTACAAATTCAAGCATTTTACTGTCACAAAAAAAAAAAAAAAAGGAGAAGAAGAAGAAGAAGACAAAGCAAAGCTTTACTGAGAGGAAGAGAAACAAGGAAGTGTTTTGAATCTCTCATCAAGCAGGATTGTCCATTTATATTAGGCTCAATATGTCACTTCATGGAACATTGTAGACTAATTTAATGTGAATGGGCATTATATTATGTCTATAACTGGAAATAAATTGTAAATTGTCTTATGGCCCTAAAAGTTTGAACTAGTCTGCAGCAGCTTCACTTTAAATTCCCAGATGGAAGAGATAGCATACTGATTCACATCAAATCAAATAGTTACATGAAGATCACTGACAGAATTAATTTCTTATTCATTATTTACATAGTACTACAGATTTAGGGAGATGATCATCGTAGGCAAATCAATGTATGTAATTTGTCAAGTATGTGTCTCTTCAAAACTTCGCATGAATAAATGTGTGCCTTTTTTTTCTTCCTCAAAAGTTCTGTTTTGAAGATTTTTCTTTAAAAAATAAAAAAAAAAATGTTCACTGCAAAGAACCAAACTTGATTCTATAATTTTTGGACAGCTGAAAAACCAAAAGAATTGACTGTAAAACACAGATAAAAATAAAATAAGAAGTTGAAAAACACACTAAAGCTGCTGTAATTACCTCTTGATTTTAGTGACGGAAATTGCAAGTGATTGCAAGCAGTCTTTAATTTGTGAAGATATTTAAAACTGAACAAGTAAAACATATAATCATATAATGTGTCCCTTTTATTATTTTTACCTTGAATTTACAAAATGGTTTTGGAGCATATATATTTATAACGACATTTAATTTACGTTGCTTATTTCAGCACCATATGAAGGAGGGGTATGGAAAGTAAGAGTGGATTTGCCAGATAAATATCCCTTCAAGTCCCCCTCGATCGGTAGGACACACATACTTTCTACTTATGAAGTATAGTTAATTATAAACATTTGCTACCATCAGGTAACCATTAGTATGATCACAGACTGTACTAGCATTTGCTAACAAAACTTTGAAAAGTTGATTTAGAAGATATGTTCTTAGTCATCAGGCTTTGTAATGTAAATTTAATGTAAAACCAGGGTAAGGAAAGTTAAAAATACATGCATAGAGCTATCTGTTTTTCACAGCTTTCATTTTGCATCTTCAGTTATGAATATTTCCAGTAAGTATCTTGAAAAAAA
This sequence comes from Peronia verruculata, assembly GCA_038406235.1. Lineage (NCBI taxonomy): Eukaryota > Metazoa > Mollusca > Gastropoda > Systellommatophora > Onchidiidae > Peronia > Peronia verruculata. The sequence continues at coordinate 1,743,308 of JBCAUA010000018.1, read as the reverse complement.
TAAGGAGTGAAGGAAAGATGTAAAATGACAGTGTGAGATTGCAAATTGAATTTTAATAGACTTGTTCTGACCAAGTGAACTGCTGGAAATCCTCTAATCTAATGTAGTAAGAGGGTACAAACACTCCAAGCTGTTCACTGACATTGACATGGAAAAAAGCAAAAATGCATGGGATCAGCGACAACTTGTTGTTGGCTCTCGTGAAGAAGCCGTAACAAATATCAGTGAGTGTTCTGTTTGTAGCAGCGGGTACAAACACTCCATGGGGGATTTCCAGGATTTTGCTTGGTCAAATATGAACTATTTCAAAACAAGGTAATGGTAGTCATTATTGGTTTAACTTACTTGATATGATAAATATGACTAATCGTATGTATTGATATTTATTTCTCAGGTTTTATGAACCGTGTCTATCACCCAAATATTGATGAAGTGTAAGTATTTACATTTTAGCTGAAACAAAAATTTTGATAGGAAACTCACAAAACAGTGACATTATTGATATTAGGCAACACAAAATTATATACTTATAATTTATCCCCCGGTGAAAGTAGGTTTCTCTTCATTTAGAACATGTCAACTTGTCTAAAATCTTGCATTTTTAAAACAGGCTTTCATCCCAGCGAATAACATTAAATTATGTCGTAGCTCTCTGTTTCATTAAGTTTGAATCTGCCCTGCTGTGCATTTGCACTAACTTGATGTGGTGAAAGCAAGTGTGACCAAGATACCCAAGCTATTGGAAGTGATTTTAATTTGGTATTTGTCTTGCGCCCAGAACAAATGAGTCTGAAGTCGCTCCAGGCAATTGCGGGTTATCGCCATATTTAACAGTTTTCCAACTCAATATCAATTTTTTCTTCTCAGGTTAGAAAAGTTGAATTTTTTCTTGGTGGAAAACAAATGAAAAATTTTGGTATCTCAGTCGGAAAATAGTTAAAAATGCCGTAACTTTGAATCCCCCTGATCGACTTCAGACTTATTTGCCCTGAGACATTTGTTCTAGATATACTGATCTGTTAGCAAAACACGAAACTTAAGCTTCACTGTTTAGAAGGTGATTTTTACTTCTTTTTTTTTTTAATTTTTATTCTGTTGTTGTTTTTGTTGTTGTTTATGTAACTATAAAAAGGAAAGGGAATGAAATTGAAGTGAATTCAATTTTTATTGGTAATGTTATTTTATTAATTTAATACTTATTTATGTTGGGATACTTTGTATTTTTTCAAAAATGAATAGGTGGAGAGAGAATGAATACAGAATGAAAAGAGTGAAATTATTGAAATAATGGGTTTAATTAAATTTTGGAAAACAGCATATGGTTCAGAAAATAGCAAACCTAGTGTCATTTCATCAGCTGGATAATGTCACTGTGTGATAATTAGACCCATGAAGAAATCAAGGAGCTTTTTTTTACATACATCTCATGATTGATGTCACCTTCTTTGCAGAATGTTGGATTCAGCAGAACACATGCGTGCACTAAGCTCACTTATTTCAAATATATTATCTCTCTCTCTTTGCATGGATGATTTGCTGTTAGATGGTCATATACTGGGAAAGCCTACATTTTTCATGTTTTTGTAAGAAACAAATGAATTTTTAAATTATTTTCAAAAAGAGCCAGTGAGGCATATCTTTTAAGAACATAGAATCACCTTTCCATTTAGCAAAATGTGTTGAAATGTCCTGAGACCTACTTAATTTATTTGTCTCCTTTCAGATCTGGCACAGTTTGTCTAGATGTAATCAACCAGGCATGGACTGCTCTATATGGTCAGTAATTTCACTTATCAGAATCTGTGATTTACTCTGCATTGTTTTTCTTGTTTTTCTTTTTTTTTTCCTTTGGTTTTGTTTCAGTTTGGGTCTTCAGTATTGTTTGAAATAACATTTTTATTCCTTTTCTTGTTTGTTTTATGTCTGTTTTTTTTTTTTTTAAAATTATATTTTACTATCACTAAAGCTCTAGTTAATATGTGTCAGGTTATTAATATTACATTCAGTATATTTCCATTTCTTTTCTTTTCTTTTTTTTTTCTTTTCTTTCTTTCTTTCTAAACTTAATCTTGGACCAAAAGATTTGCATCCAGCTGAAATAAATCACACATTTCTGGTCCATGAATAATATGGACATTCTAGTTTGTTTTTTTTCCATCCAGTTTATGTGCCAATTTTATGAATTTTTAATAATAATGCAACCTCCTTAAGGGCAAGTGCTACTAAAAAAAAAAAAAAAATCAATTTCCCCATTTCGTAAGAGTAGGCCATTTTTGTATCACAAACCTGTTCTCTGAGTTGGTAGAACATGGCAGAGAAGCAAAAATGTTTTGTTCGTAATATTATATAATACACATGTAATAATGGCAGCTATCTTGAATTTTTCTCACACATTTTTTGTTTGCCTAAAACATTTTATTTTTTGTGTGTTTTTTGTTTTTGTCAGTTGTGTCGAATCTTGACATGAAGCAACTTAGGACATTCATACATATTTGTATAGAAAGACTTTGAAATTTGTTTCGGTCTCTCTTAACCAGCTGTCACAATGATGATTTATTTCTCATTAATGTTTCTTGTTCATGCAGCAATAAAACAAAAATGGGTAAAGACAATGCAGTTTTGCACTACACAAATATTTGTCATGCAATGAAAAAAGCAGCCTGGCAGACTTTAGTCTTTCAAACACAAAATAAATAATTTATAGGGATTATTCTGCAGAAAAATAATTTTTGAGAAAATCATTGAAGAAATATATAATTTTCCTTAGTTTGAACACTTAAAGGCATAAAACATTAAAAGGAGTTTTTTTCTCACCTTCTTTTCACATGGTAACTCAGTTGTGTCTCTTGTGGATAAGGAAGTGAAATTCAAGACTTTTGTCATGACCCAAAATTTGGAAATTTAGACATTTATCCCGCATATTATGCTCATAATGGATTTGATCAGTCTTCATGGAATAGTGTTCAAATAATATAGTTAACATCAAATTGTACACTGAAAAATGTCACATATATTCAGACCATGAAGTATTGTGTTAGATCCGATCGTTATTTGTTTGGTAAATTTTGCATTTACAAGTGTTAAAGTGCCACATCTATCCAGATATGAACAAGATTACTGTGGGATCATAGATTGAAACTGGTTTCTTTTGTGTTTTCCTCAGATTTATCAAACATCTTTGAGTCATTTCTACCCCAACTGCTCACCTATCCCAATCCTATTGATCCACTGAACGGTGACGCTGCAGCGTTGTATCTCCACAAGCCAGAGGAATACAAGAAAAGAGTTCGAGGTCAGTAGTACCTAGCTTTGTCCCAGTAGCTGAACTATGAGCTATGTTTATTACTGAAGTAATCCTATAAATTAATTCTCAGACAACCGAGCCTTGTCTTATCACCACTTTTCACTATTAATGTGTATGGAATCAATGTGATCTGACTAAAATCAAAGAGGTCAAAAAGTTTCATAATTTCTAGTCACTAGAAAGAAAATAATGAACTAAAAAAAAAAAAAAAATTAAACCAAAGTATTATAATGCAATTGTTGGTTTCAACCATCTAGAATACTTTTTTGTGAAAATTGACAGCAGTAAAATGTCAGCAAAAATGCAGGTAACTTTGAAATTGTTTTCAGTGCCTTCCCTGAAACCCATTAAACTCTGTGTAATGTTTGAAGTGTTTCCTTTTCTTATTTTGGTTCAAGCACTTGAAGCTACAGTGCCGAGGTAAAACCTAGTAACTCCGAGTTTCTGAAAAAGTGAGATAATGCTATGTATGGATCATACGCGCCTCCCTTTATGCTGTGTTCACTACTTGTTTCGATTTATACAATAGTTTTCAAGAAGAAATGGGCAAAACCTAGCAAAAGCTGTATTATTCCTAAAATACAAAGGTAAACTATAGTATCAACTTACTAAGTTTTACCTCTGTAAAACATTAACCTAACCTAGTAACTGTTGATTACTTTATGTATGACTGTTTTTCTTCAATGAAACTGTTATTTCCACAATGATGACCACTTTTACAACATTGCCTACCATTGTGATGACATTTTGTCAATAAATTTGAAAATATAAGCCATTTGATTGTTTTCCTCATTTTTCTCGGAATTTGGTCAAACATAGTTACTAGGTTTTACCTCGACACGGTAGAGATACCCTTGAAGAGAGTAGAATAATCTGCTTGAGAAATACAGTCCTCAGTGAATAATGGTGAAAACTTAGTTATATTTCTGTCTTCCCAAATCAATAGTATGGTAAAATTACTTTGCACTATTTGATTCTGACTGAACTCCAGAAAAAGGCTATTCTTATCAGCAATAGAACCTGAAGAGGTCAGACTTGTCGGCTGGCTTGTTTCTATGATTAATAGGGAAGTGGTGGATGAGAATCATTTCCTGGTTCTTGTTGCTACTTTGACTTGTTCCCTGAATATCAATTCATCACTGAAGAAAAACAGCAAATGCTTTGGACCACGTTTTGCAAGCCAGATAATAAAATGAATCATGCAGAAGTGGTGTTTTTCTAAAGTCCATTAGTCTGATATTTTTAAAATTTTTTTTTATGAATACAAATGCTAAGTTTGCACATATTTGATACATGACATTTTCAAAAATTCATTTAAAAAAACAACTCTCTGTGAAACTTGAATTGCTCGTTTCATTTGTGCGGTATTAGATGTTAAAAATGATAGGCAAAGTTTTGAACGATTTGACCTGGTAGTAACAGGAAAGACAGATTTTGAAAAACACACCAAAGTCTAAGATGACAACTGTTTCCATGACAACCAGACAAACTAACAAGTTTCCAAGGACATATTCCGAATCAGGCAGATATGTCAATTACACATGCATACATTATTTTGCAAAAAAATATCTTAAGACGACTGTCCACCGGCAACTAATCAAATACATAAAAAAACTGGAAAAACAATATGAAGAATTTTGAATTGAGTTAATAAAATAAACTAATATCGCTAGCCAAATTTTCGAGCACGCCTGGCTCTTAGTCCGGGCAATAATCATTCATACACATGCATACATTATAATGACCTATTGTGAAAGGCCAAAAAAAAAAAAAGTTTTCAGGCCACTCCCTCCTCCCTTCTCCTTCTTATTGCCCTTAACATTGCCTTGGTAGGAAAAGTGTTATTAATTATCACTCTTGTTTGTTTGTTTGTTTGTTTGTTGGTTGGTTGGTTGATTGGTTGGTTGGTTGATTGGTTGGTTGGTTGGTTGGTTGGTTGGTTGGTTGGTTGGCTGGCTGGCTGGCTGGCTGGTTGGT
>JBCAUA010000018.1:1710025-1737927 GCA_038406235.1 Peronia verruculata | reverse complement strand
CATCTTTCATCTGTTTAGATGTTCTCTATTATAGTCGTGCCATATTTTGATTTTAAAAAAAAAAGTGATTTTAAGTTTTCCGAACTGGGTTCAAAAAAAAAAAAGGGGGGGGGAAGGGGAGGGGACAAATATCGAGCGGAACCATCTAGATCACTGTGCACCACTCACTTACCATCTGTGTACTGTACAGTTTGCTACCTTTAAGATGTTCACTTTGATTTCAGCTGACTATATTGCTTATTCAGTTCATGTAATTTCGGGAGATATTGTTACTGTTCTAGCATGACGGATTAATCAAGGATGATTTCAACTTGATGATAAGATTTTTACTTCGACATGGACATTGGTATCTTGCATTTCCTTCTGATACACGCCTGAGAATGAGATGTGAGAACCGTCGGTTGACACTGTCGATCTTCATAACTGTTTCGTGGATGGATGAGCGGCGGAAAGCGGGCAGTCGTTTTACGGAGACAGATGTGAGGTAGAGATCAAAGGTTTTCGCGCTTTATTCTGGGCGCAAATTCATCTCAACATGTAACGTAGCACTGGCTAAATGGAAGACTTGTGAAATAGCTGCATGTATTTCTGATCGAACTACGCTACACTATGAGAGACGTTTGTATTCCCGACGATTATCTTGCACTTTAAAACAACAGATCATTCTGTTAAATTGACAACACTTTTTTTTTAACATACTGTTGTCAGTTATTCTTTCCTTATTACTGTTATTATTATATCTGAATATCTTCAGAAACATGTAGAAGGCCTGAATGCACACTATAATCACAACCATCCTTTGCTGCATTCATTTTCTGTTCATGTCTCTCCTTGTCTCTCTTTGTCTGTCTTTCACTCGCTGATTCCATTCTTCCCCTCTCTGTATCTTTTGTTTTCTTTTGGTCTTTCTCTCTCTTTCTTTTCTGTCCTCCCCAACTCTGCCTCTATACATGGATAGACTCATACTCAGGACCTGCTTCATATTCTCTCTCTATGTCTTTCTGTAGTTATTCACCAACATTTATGGTTCTTCTTCTTCTTTTTCGTTTTTCATCTTCTCCCCATATTCTCCTCATGTGTCTCACTGGCTCTGTTTTCTCTCAACACTCGTGTCTGTAAACTATTGCTATGCCTGATATCATTCGCAAAAACCCATCATTCAAGCTTAGCTACACGGAACGTTCCTTGATTAGGTCATATTTCAGGGCACTCGGAGTAGAGGTAAAATCTTGTTTGACAGTGCCAAAGAACGGACAGATCAGACCGGCTTCTCATTGCTGGAAACCGCAGAAAACCTAGAACGATGGAGATCCTAGACTGCCGTCTCTTGCATGGTATGACACTTGACATAAGGACATTGATGGTGATGATGATGAAGATACAAAGAACAAATCATAACGCGAGGAACACACTTGCATCAACTTTTCCCCCTAGGGCCCCGGAGTATATAAATGGGCTCTCTGTTCCCACCTGCAGGCGGTGAAAGTCTACCGTCGGTGAGATATCTCCCATGGAATGCCATTCTCAATGTTCAAGGGGATGACATCTCTTCAATCTCCTTTCTTGTCTTCTGTCCCGCTCCTTTCCCTCTCTTCGTCTATATATTAACGATAAGCCTTTCACCACGTTAACTTATCTTACAGCATCTGGCACAATTGTCCTGATGTGCGTTAAATCCAAACGCAAACAAGCATCCACCTCGACGAGGGAAACGCCCCTGATTGTAACTATGTACATGACTACATGCGCCGCCTTTGCATGGCGGAAGCCCGTGGATCATCCGTCACCCGGAGTTGACAGAGCTGGTAGATGGTGAGCGATGAGTATTGGCTAGCAGTGTGACACTGTCGGCTTCCCGCCCTCCGACAGGGTTAAGACAGGGCCTGTCATATCAACAAGCCCACGATTTATACTGCAGGTCAGCGGTTCTAATGGCCTTTGACAAAACGTCTTTCTCCCGAGAAAAACGAACAAACAAACAAACAAAACCCAGTTTCCAGAGGAGTCTCTGTTGTAGCCTCTGAGTTAATCCTAGAGTTGTTATGGGCTGATTTATCGCGGATTCGCTCTTTCCATCTTGCATAAGAATGATACTTCAGTAATAGAAAATGAATTACAACGTGCTCAATTTCTATTGCTATTTAGGCCTGGACGGCTATGTCTTGAGAGCATGAAGACATTATGAAGACAAAGATATTCTCACAGTTTCAACTGATATGTTTTTAGTGAACATAGTGCAAGTTTTATAAAATGAAGTGATGGATAGGGTGAGTTGTTTTCTTGTTGTGCAAAGTTGTCTTTGAATAAGTAGAGAAATAATTAAACTATGATAATATATTTAAAAAAAAAAAAAGACTTTTTGTCAGGGGACAGTTTAGCTATGATTACAACCCCCCCCCCCTCCATCCCCACCCCACTCTTGTCTGCTTCCTTCCCTCCTCCCTTTATTTTCTTCTCCTCTTGCTTTCGTTTTTTTTTTTTTTTTTGGTACGTCCACAAAACAGATGATGTGCTCCTGCCTTGGCCTTCCTCTCTGCCATCAATTTTACCTTCCTCTACGACGGAGGAAAACAGGCTTTCCTAGTGAAAAAAAAAAAAAAAAGCCCCCGATAAATTGGAAATTGATGTGTCACTGTTCTTGTTATTTTTACAATTTTTTCTTTTTTCTTTTTTTATTCAGGGATTTATTTTTTGTTGGTTTAGTTACTTCATTGCCCGTCATTCATTTAGAATATTACATGTTCATGTTTCTTTTAGTTTTTCTTTTACTCTGTTGCGCAAAAATCATGATGATTATTGATAGATTGGATGTGCTTGCGTTCCAGGCATTAACTTGCATGGCCTGTATTAGTAACGTATTTGCTTTGAGATTTTTTTTTTTTTTTGCTCGAGTGATAAAATTTATGTCCATGTTTCCAAAAATACCTGATGCCCGACGAAGCATAACGGCAATAGAAATACTTCTTTGATGTTCTCACCTGTGTTTTTGTTTTGTTTTGATGTTTCATTATTCAGCTTTGTGAGTTGAGATTTTTTTTTTTTTTTATGTGCGGGAAAAAGGAAAAAGACGCAAAAATCTGCAAAACCGACAAAACAGCAGCACAGACAAAGGACGGAGGAAAAAAAAAAAATAAATAACGACAGCGTCAACAGATGACCAACAGCATCCACCAATTATATTTTATCCTCATCGACTTCCAGGTAAAAGAAAAAAAGCCCAAAATTTGCCCAGAAATTTTGCCAGGACCGCGGCATCTCTGCCTTTTCTAGAATCTAATTTTAGCTCACTGCACATGTATGGAGCCTCCGAAATATTTTCAACGTTATTTGAGAAGGCTAGATGTAAGGTCTCCTCTTCCAAAAATGCAAGGCGACTGTCGCTCCACCGGAGAAAAGCAGCTTCCAAATGCTGTCGCGGTACCTACGGTAACTGTCCCCAAGCTCACCCCCAATGATGACTAGATGGTTCTCATCATTTCTGTCGGGCCAACAATAACAAGCGGAAAAAGAAGCAAAGAATTTGCCTGAGAAACTAAGCCAACACGGAGGTCCATGTCCTGCAAGAGCTGTCACCACTCATGAATTAAACAATTATAAATACACAACTATGGTCTTAATATATCATCATAATGATTTGTATGATGTTACCACTATTTCCAGAGACTGTATAATATCAAACATTGTTCTAAGGTTATCCCAAAAAGCATTCGGGTTGTTGGGGGGGCGGGGGGAGGGGGGGATATAGCATGTATATCAACACATCAAAAAAGATATTTACAAAAAAAAAAAAAATCAGGGAGGAGGGGGTGAGGGGAGGACGGACCAACAACACAAAAACAACCAAAAATATTGCCATAAATGATGGGGCTAATTCAACAATAAATTTAATATGCTGAGAGCTTCTCTTTGTAAATTTCACTACGAGTTTGCTCTTCTGTTTAAATCTTGTAAATGAAACTCTCAATTCATTTTTCAAATTTCACATTTCATACAGTCTTGAGTATACACCGTTCACCCACATTGTGTTCAGTGCTAGGTACTGACGTCAGGGTATCCAACTTGGATCTTTGACTCTCTCGCGCTATATGTATGTTGAAAAGCACATGTCCATAGTTATTTGCCACTGTTGTTATGCGTTCATAATGCTCTGGAAATGGTAAGATTAAACCGTGGAGCAAAAATAAGACAAAGCGTAGCGTAGCTGCACACATTGAGTGAAAACGTGCTGAATTGTTGGTCTCAATAATTCTCATAACTTTTTTTCTCTTAGTTCCTAATGTTGTTATTATTGTTGTTATGGCTCAATTATTGATCCCGGTAATCCTCCTCTTATTTCTTATTTGTGATTGTTATTGTTCAGCTATAAGTCCCAATCATTTTCATTACTCCTTTAAGTTGTTTCTGTTGTTGTCTATGTCATTGTTGTTGTTCAGTGTGTTATCGATTTCTTATTATTCCTTTTCTCTGTTTCGTAATTCTGCGTAAGACTAGACATAAAAGTTTATGTCACTTTACATAGGTCTATACTATTTTTTTTTCAGAATGATAACACATATAAAAAGGTGAATTTTTCTTACCTCTGTCTTCAGTTCTCTCGAGCAGATAATGTTGTTTCACCCTGCAAAAAAAAAAAAAAGGTTAAGAACGACATTAATCACTTGGATACAAGAGAAAATAACATATCGCCTTTATTACCTTGTTCTTGATGTTGCTGCTGTCGTTGTTGCTTTTATTGACTTGTTATTAATTCATTGTGGTAGTAGTCGTAGCAAAAAAAAAAATGGTAATACTAATAGCAATGTGAGTGGTAGTAGGTGGTTGTACTGAGGTAATGGTGGTCGTGTAGTGGTAATAGTAACAATAGCAGTGGTGGTAGTAGTAGTGGTGGTGGTGGTAGTAGTAGTGGAAGTAGTTGTAGTAGTTGTAGTAGTAACATTTATTGCTATAAATTCCATAAGATCCGGACACAAAATATGTGAAACTGATGAAAGACTGAAATGATAGTCGGGTAAAATCAACATTATACTCAAACTCGGCAATAAAAAAGGCGACACTCGTTGAAGTGGAGCGACCTCTGTCAGAAGAAAATCAGGTCTGGACAACAGCAGCAGCAGCAACAACTATGACAACACCAACAATTTGAAAGCAGCGTATTATATTTTAACAGGCTGTGATAGAAAAGAGTTAAAACTATTCTTAAATACTTACAAGATGAAAATGAAAAGAAAAAAAAAAGGCTTTGTCTTGATATCTATTATAGATTTTATTCACTGCTGATATGTTTGTTTGTTTTTTGTTTGTTTGTTTGTTTGTTTGTTTGTTCTGTCTCTGTCACTTCCACCTCAGAGTCCGTAGAGTGAATTGACATGTTTGTATCCTTAAAGTTCTAAGAGTACAATTCTCTCGGATTTACATTCTTGTACCAAGATAATCTCCAGTCCAGGAGGTTGAAAGACGTATACAGAATATAAAAACAGACGTATATAGAATGTAACGTACATACTTGTCCAGTTTGATCAAAAGAAATATCTGGGTAGAAGTTTTGAATTTAGGGAAATTTTTGTGGGCAGTGGCTGCCAAATATTTTCCAAGGCTCATCAAATATACATAGGGCCTCCGACATAGGTTTCACCATTGTACCAGAAGGCTAGGCATTGGGCCTGTTTATGCAAGAACACAACAGGACCGTCGCTTACTGGAGAAAAAAAAAAAAGGTCCAAATTCTAATTTCTCCCATTCCGATACTAGGATTCGATTACAAAACCAAGACACTTTTAAGAAGACGCCTAATATCTTCGCCACGGGGCCCCTCCTTGTTCAGTTCTGTATTGGTGTTCTGTTCCCTCTCGTTGCCGTTGATGCGTTCGCTATATCGAGATCCCAGTCGATTGCACTGTTGTCTTAAGTTTCTCTATGCATTTGTTTGGTTCAAAGAAATCAAGCAATTTTTGCTCTCCCATTCCCTCTTCTTTGCTGTCTTGCACAGCTTTTATCTCCTGTCTACATCTTGTCAGTTTCCCAGCAGGATGCAATACCCAGGTACTGTTTGCTTACACAAAAACTTGTTGGCTTGTCTTAAGGGGGAATTAATGTCAATTAGATTCAACACCAGAGACGTTTAATGACTAAGTGGATGTAGCCGAGTCTAGACTGCAGACATTCCCAGACCTAACTCGTTATCTGACTGCGAGCACTTGAGGTGACTGATTACCACCTATCTTGTATAACGACTGTCTCCTCCACCTGTCCCCGGGATTAATAGAGCTAATAAAGAGGATGTGTTAATTGAAAGCTGAAATCTCCCTGAGTAACTCCGGTGTTGACAGCTACTCAAGTGGGATCCATCTCCTTCATTGTAGAGCAAAGCTGCATCGAGTTGTTTAGATAGAATAGATACTCGTAACCAAACAATATTTAACACTGAGCCAAATACAAAGCAGACGTTCACTTCAGCCTTGATTATCAACTCACTGCTTAATAGCATAGATTAATACTCTTTCGTTTGTAAAAATAGCGAGATGGTTGTGATATATATTATGATGTTTTTCTTCTACTTTTACTATTAGAGGTTTGTGTACCTAAGAAACTTCTGATATTGTTTTAATGTTGGATTAGACACACTGCTGCTATACTGGCTATTCGAGACAGATGATTTTGTTTGTTTGTTTGTTTTTTTTTTTTTTGGTCCTTTTTCATCTTCTCTGTCTCTCTCTCTCTCTTCCTTTCTCTCTCTCTCTCTCTCCCTCTCTTGCTCGTTAAAAGGAGACGCACGGATAGTGATACGCTGACAATTTGACCGATCATGTCTTAAATATCAATATCTATTGTAAAGATGTCGTAATGATAGATGGCAACATTCTGAAATAGGGTGCCAGGGACAACAATATCACAAGGCATCTTCCTTCTGGAATTATTCAAGCTGCAAAGTCGATATCGACCAGCCTCCTTCCCCACAGTGAAAGTGTTTTATATGTTGTAGTATTCGCCTGATAAGATTCATTACCAAGCAGACAAATATTGAACCAGGTATCACTTAAATCAACAGAGTTTTTTATGCTCTGCACAAAAAAGTCTTAAGGAAATATCATACAATATACGCTGGAACAATTCTATATTGTTGAAATGATTACATGTTACACCATACTCTAACTCAAATATAAGCTTTTTTTAAAAAATATTATTCAAAGCTATGAACATATTTGTTTTGATTTCAGCGATCTTATTGATACGTTAAAGGGTTAAGAAGGAATAATTTATTCTGACTCTCCGCTCATTACTCAGACGGAGATAAAAAGTTTGAAGCAGACAATTATTTTGTTATAGCAGTTTCGTGAATAACACAGAATGTGAGGGATTGCAGGGATGACTTCACTTTGATAATCTTATCTGAGAAAATAAAAATACCTACATGAATAAAACTGGCTGCGTTCTGCATATCTAACAGCCTTTTACACCACAGTTTAATTTGTGTCTCAATATATTCCTAAATAGCTTTCCACAATGGCGATAGACAACCAATTGCATGACTTCATTCGGTAAAAACAAAAGCGCATTATTCACAAAAATTATATTTAAAGAGAAATCACAAAATCTAATCCCGATTTTCTCGTAAAAAAAAAAAGTTTTCAAATGTGAAAGTGTTTTGTCTGTCAAAGTACCTAGAACAACTCAGCCTTGCTACTTTCATTGCACAATCTTTTGTGAATAAACGTTTTTGTTTTTTTTTAAATTTTTTGTGGCTGAAAAAAAAAACAACAACAAACAAACAAAACTTGCTTAGACAAAACCAAACAAACAAACAGACAAAAACTATAGTCAATCATTAAAAAAAAAATACTCAGACAGTAAACAAATATCACTGCTATCACACGTTACATCTCCACTGAGTTCTGAGTTTATGAGTATTCTATGCCATGTCCTTGCACTTTTGCTAAATGCTTTTTTTTTTCTTTCTTTCTTTTTGCATTGCTTTAATTTCTCTATTTGACATCAGTAAATAAGCTCACTGCGGCCTTGATATCGCCACGTTGTTTAGCAAAGTAAATAATCTTTGCTTTTGTGCAAATAGCAAAATCATTATTTGCGTCCAAAGGTATGATTTATAATTATTATATCCATTTACTTTTCATTGACAATAAAAACTGGTGCACAAAGATATAGCTATATTCTTTTCATATTTATCTTAGTTCCGTACGTTGCTCTCTCTCTCTCTCTCTCTCTCTCTCTCATTATAAGCAAGACACATATACACACACACATACTTATACACAAAAACATACACACCACACACACAGCAGATCAGACACAAAACACCTGATCAGCTAGATGGATTTTTGCCCATTCTGACCGCTAGACATTTACTTTAATGAACGTTTGTTTGTTTGTTTGTGTCAGGGTTTAACGACACATCAAAATGATCATGGCTATATGGTGCCAAACACGGCAAGATACGTTTACACGTCAAGAAGACCAGAGGAAAGAGCGGGACAGAAGACAGGAGTGAGGAGAGAGAGAAGAGATGTCACCCCTGGAACATTCAGAATGGCATTCCATGGGAGACACCCCATCGTGATAAAGGACAGAAAGAAACGCTTAGATCTACGGTCACTCTTTTCCGTCTCAGAGATATTCCTCGGAATGCAAAATTTAAAATTCAACTTCAGATATGATGCAGTGTAGCACAACTAGACTTTCTTGCTTATTTCATTATTCCTTCGTAATCCTCTGATTTCAATGGTTTCCCTTTTTTATCGTTTGCTTTTAAGTTTTGTTTAATAGTTGGTAGGTTGACTCGTTGGTCGGTTAGTTAGTTAGTTGGCTGGTTGGTCAGTTTGTTAGTTAGTTAGTTGGTTTTGATTGATTAAGTGAGTGATTAGTTGGTTTGTTGGCTGGCTGGTTTGTTTGTTTGTTTGTTTATTGGTTGGTTGGTTGGTTGGTTTGTTGGTTTGTTGGTTGGTTGGTTGGTTGGTTGGTTGGTTGATTGGTTGGTTGGTTGGTTGGCTGGCTGGCTGGCTGGCTGGTTGGTTGGTTGGTTGGTTGGTTGGTTGGTTGGTTGTTCGTTTTTTTGTTTTTTTTTAATATGTATATGTGTGATGTGGGTTCTATGAATAGTTTGATTTTGTATTGAAACAGAGGATGAGAACACCAAAGAAAATATTTCATTTGTGTTCAGTGAAATGTGCCTGATATGCCTGTATTTCCTGGTTGATTACAGTGACATGTGTGTACTATGGCATGCTGCCTTGCTCATGGGCAGTGGATCACTTGTCCTTTTTATATATTTGTCATTCACAGATTACGTGCAGCGATATGCCACAGAAGAGGCATTGCGTGAAACAGAACAGGCATCTTCTTCCAGTGAATCATCAATGAGTGACTTTTCTGAAGATGAGGCGCAAGACATGGAATTATAATAGTAGGATGTGGGTTCCTGAACCAGGGGTCCCTAAGTCTTAGCCTTTTTTCCAATTTGTACACAACACAAAAGGTCATTTTTTTGTACATAACAATTCCATTACCATAAGGTTGGAGTACTTTGCACTGTGACATCAGTATTTTTCTTTCTTGGGTGATCTGTCTGCAAACTCAAGCATGTGCAGAAATCTCAAAAATCTTTTCATGAAATTTTGAGTTCTTACATCTTTTTCCCAAACTGTTATGTGGTCAAATCTTTTAAATCAGTGGCTGTGAATGGGAATAGTAAATAGGAGAGATGAAAGAAGAGATGTTTAACTAGGTCAGCCTCAACATAATTGACCCAAGGCATTCACTTAATCATTAACATTATTTATTATTATGTCAGGGCAATTTTCTTGATATTACTGTCCTAGATTTAGCAAAGTTTCATTGAAAAATAATTGTAATTTTATGCACTGGATGGATCTCATGACTCATCAAAGTACATCATCAAAGATAAGGCATAGAAGTATTAAGGGGGCCTTTTGGTCTAAACATATATATTTGCATTGAATTGTTTTCCAATTTGCAGCGTGATGGTACCATACAAGTTTTCTGTCATCTTTAAGCCTAAATTATCATTCAAAAATGTCAGGTCATAAACTTTCAGGGTACAAGAGTTTCATCTGATTCTTTCAGGATTCATAATAATAACAAAAAGCATTCTTATAAAACACCTCATATCTTTGGTCTGTCAGTGCTTTATAGCAACGAAACAGTTATTGCGACAGGAACATTTACATACTCAAACATATACTTACTGTCATCATGTATTCTCTCGTTTTCAGTAAGGTCACAAACACAAGCATGATTACATTATTGGCATTCATGATCTTGTATGAAGACTATTGTATTATCTGCACTTAGCCATGCTCATCAAACATCACTATTTTCAGTCACAACAAGAAGCACAGGAGCAGGAGAGGGTAACCAACCCTCAATAATTGTCATTATAAACCACTGTCTCTTACAGACAGTTTCAGTCATCTACATAGACAAAAAGTAAGGAGACTAGATGCAACTTTTACTTTGCTATATTATTACTTTCCTGCAGTAGTGACCCAAAGTGAAAGCAGTTGTCACTGTTGCAGAAAAAAAAGATTTAACTTTGAACATTAGCAAAACAGAAGTGATTCAGAGTTCACTTGTTAAACTATCTATGTGGAGGAAGTCAACACCTGATAATACAGACGTGGATCATTGATCTATATAAAATTTTGCTTGTAACTTCAGGTAAAGCTGCATAAAATGATGAAATCTCCCTATTTTTAAATATGTGGCGTATATTTTGTAAGACAACAATGATGATTTACTGCATTTTGAAATGAGAGAAAACTGTTACAGCCAATCATATCTGGTAAGGTGGGTGGGATGAGATACTAGACAGTGCATGTGTTTGCAGATAGCCCAAGGCAATTTGTTGATTCAGTACCATTGTTTACCTTCTCACAAACCATATTTAATGATTGATCAATGTTTTGTTGACTGTAGTGGATTTTACTGGATATAGATCCTTTGCTGACGCCAGCCTGCACATTTGCGGCTGGCATTGTTGCATGAGTAACAAAGACACATTGTGTTCTGTTGAGTGGATGGCACAGGCAAAGTACTCAGCCTCACATATGCATTGTAAATAATTAAATGTTCTCCATATATTTCATGGAAAGGACAAGGGAATGACAACACACATAATGCAGCAGAATTTTTAATGTCTATGTTTTCTTTTACTGATAATTTTGCCTCTTCAGCTGGACTTCTTTGCTATGTTTGAAGCAAAGAATTGAACTGTTTCAGTGTTTTAGACTGTTTTTTTTTTTTTTTTAAAATTTATACATGCTCTAACAAATGTACCAAATATTGGCATTTCACTTGATTAGAGAAAGGCTTTTTTTTTATATTTATTTATTTATTTTTCCTTTTCTTCTTTTAGGTCCTTTTTGATTAGTAATTGTGTCCTCCACAGAGCATAGGAGAGTGCAGCTTTTGATTTTGTTTCTTTTTAGTGTGCATTGATTTATTTATTTGTTTATTTATTTTGCAAAGCTTTTTGCTCGTCTTAAAAAAAAAAAAAAATGCAAACCAAAATATATACCTAGAGGAAGCAAAGTGGTTGAGTTAATAGACATTCTGTTCCACTCCATACCCATTTGTTTGTTATGAAAGACAACTGGAATGCAGTTAGTGGGAAATGTGTAACATGAAGTCTGTGGTAAAAAAAAATTGAAAACAAATTCGTTAGTGGCAATTTTTCAAATTCTTTCAGTTGGTATCCGCAGAATACTATTAGCTCAGGCAAAGAATGTTTTAAAGTTTTGTGTTTTATAGATTAGCATTGAAAAAGATTTCTCATACACAGGGTACAATCCCTTTAACTTGTTGATTCCAAAAGCTCCGAGAGTTTAGAATTCAAAGTTGATTTAGCATTCTGAGTTTTTTGTAGGCCAGGCTGAAATAATTTCTACCAGACAGAATAAATGATGGCATTTAAATTGATTTGGTTTTTTTTTTTCAGCTTGTGCTCTGCAGTTCAATATTTTTCCGCTTTGCAGTTTATTTTTCTGTGTTAGTTCCCCCGCTTTAAGAGGCAAATTATTGTTAGGGTTTAGAAGATCTGTTGAACAATATTGAAACTGTCCCTAATTGTGTCTGACAGTGTGTTTGATGGCATTAATTTGTTTTTTCCATTTGCCGCGCATTATCATTATGAAATAGAGATGATATGTGCCATGCATGTTTAAGGGTGGTGGATGCTTATGAAAGTTGGTAGATGAAATGTGTAATGTTGAAAGAATGGAAATGCTGTATTTTGTTGAACACTTTTTACACAGACTGGTTGTTCCCACCCCAAAACTATGTAGTTGGCTGTGTATATTTTTTAGTAGTTCGGTGACAAACTTTGCACTAGTTTTTGTGTGACTATGGTTAGTTCCTTTGTCTGAGATTTTACTTTTTGTGCTTTATTTCCATGCTCATGCTATGCCATATCATTTCATGTGTTTTTTTTTATTTTTGTTTTTTTTCTCAAAGATGTGTGACACATGTTGAAACACATCTCTTTTCATAATCCCTTTTTGTCCATATTTCCCTCGTATGCCTGATCTTACTTCACACTGTGTGTGCAATAGGTATTGACTGGTGTGACTACTGAGGGTGTGGCTGATGCGTGGGCTCCTGTGAGGGTTTGAGTTGTTTTATCTCTTGAAGCACTTTGTCAAATTATGAAAGATTGTAATCTCTTGATTTCCATTGCTGTCATTGATTGTCTTACCATAATTCATGAAATTTTGATGCTGTTTGCCTACGTTATGCTCATTGCTTTCTGTTTCTTTGTCTTTTTTTCCCCCCCCTGTTTTTTTCTTTCGTTTTGCTTCACCCTGTAGTAAATGTACGCTTACTGTTCACAGTCATGTTTTTCTTTTGTGAGGACAGATGTATTGGAATACCTGTATGATGCTTGAGTTGTCCTTATTCTCATATTCATAAGAGAAGTTAGCAAGTATTAGTATTTAAAATCTATGTGTATTTCATGGCTTGGGTGACATAATTCCAGTTGCACTCAAATAAATTGGCAAGCATTTGTTACCGATTTTTTTGTGAGTAAAGATCATTCAGAGGAGGAGAATATATAGAGTTATTTTACTGTGAGAATGGTTAAAGACATGAAATGATTGAAAAGATGGCCTAGATGTTTCTTTGTCAAAAATCAAAATGTGAAGCTGGGCAAGCAAACATTTTAATGTCTTTATGTATCTCCACCTTAAAAATGAGAGCTTAATCCCAGAAATCATTATATTTAGTAAGATTTTACTGTGACTGTAAAACTTCACCATCATTGCCCGCCGAGGTAGCTGCCCTCAGAAAGCTGAGAGTGGTACCGTATTCATCTTGGAAAGAATGACAGAAAAGAACATAAAATTTTGTATCAGTAGAGTGGATGTCGAAATTTTACCACAGTATTTGAAGGGGGGAAAAAAAAGGCAGATCTCTTCCTTGACAAGTTGTTTTTCATGTGAGAGAATCTGTGTGCGGTTGGAAAATCTCTCTTCTTTACCTCATGTTTGTAGTATTTTAGAGCAATGTGTGCAAGAGAACGTCTGTTGCTGGCCTTACTTTGCTTGTGATTGAATGGTTTAGTCTTTCATATCCTGTCCTATGGAGCTTTCAGTATTGTCTTGTCATGTTATTTCTTCTTGTATTGTAGGAAAGAGAGGCTGTGGGAGGAGGTTTTTGCGTCATGGTTTTTAATGGATGACTAAGAGTTTTAAATATCTGCCAACAAACTAACCTCCATCCCTAGATTTTAGCCTCTATTTTAACCAAATAGTTCTTGTAATGAACTTGTTGAAGAGATCCGTAATGTAGAGATGATAGTGATGTATGTACGAAAATTAAATTTAATCTTTGTTACTGAAGATGTTCTAGTGATGAGCAAGGTGCACGACACTGTCCCTGAATCATCTTACTCTGAAATACTATTTCTGCATGTAAAGAGATTTCAGAATATTGATTAAAGCTGAAGAGCCTTGTATTGTGTGAAAAACCTAACAAACAGTACATGTATTGCAGAATTGAAGCCTGGAGGTCAAACTAGTGAAAGATTGATAGGGAAATAATATGGGCAAAAGAAATGTGATTTTCCATATGATTCACAGCCAGTCAAATATGAGTCATTTGTTCATTTTCTGCCAGAGTCATTACTACCCATGCTTTCATGAGGTGAAAAAGTTGTGAGCTAACTTGATTGCAGTGAGAGATATTTCCAATTTAAGGGTCAGGGGGAAGGGGGGTGACCCCTGAGGAGAAGACAAAGAGATGGCCTAGCTCATAATTCTATTTAGCCACCTCACTCTCACAATATCCTGATATACTACTCATTTTTTTCTTTTTGGGTGATGAATATTCTTTCAACTTCTGCAATATTAAAAGAGTGATATCACATGAACTTCATCACATTCAGCCTTCAATTTGTCTCTATGAGTCCATTGACTTATGACTCATTTTGACTGGCTGCAAGACATACAGGAATTGTAGCCATTTAACGAATGTTGACTTTACTTACATAAGAAATAACTAAAATCAAGATCAATAATTTGTTATCTTTATGTCCTGTTTTTCTCTTTTCTTTTTAAAGACAGCACTCGTTACAACTTAAAGTCTTGTCCCTCAGATTCAGTATGTCTCTAGTCAAAGAGACATTGCATGTTTTGGTTGTATTTCCTTTTTATCATGGGGTATTGACAGAGTTTTCATTTACTCAGTACATACATTTCTCTACTTCTTGT
The DNA here is from genome assembly GCA_038406235.1 of Peronia verruculata. NCBI lineage: Eukaryota > Metazoa > Mollusca > Gastropoda > Systellommatophora > Onchidiidae > Peronia > Peronia verruculata. Next base: position 1,723,189 of record JBCAUA010000018.1, on the reverse strand, counting down.
ATTGATGATGATGATGATGATGATATATATAATGCATTCATGAATTTTATGACCTCCAGTACTAAAATCTGTTCAGTCATTTTTATTTCATTCTTAGGTTTGCTATGCATCTCCAGCATTTTGCATAATCCTGTTCAACCATCAGTGATTTGGATCATTTATGTCACATGCATATGACAACTTAGTCAGTTGTATCATTCATTTCATTGTGAAAGAAATTTTCTATAAAGAAACATCCGGTTTAGTTTTGTTTTCACCTTTTTTTTTTTTTGAGGCGATGAATAATCCTATTCAATGAATAATCCTATTTCAGATTTCTTCCTTACTAGCCAGCCATCTGTACGACTATAATCAACTTGACCTGATCATTAATTGTAGCCATTTTCTCCCTTTTTCTTTTTATATGTCACAAAAGCTATCTGAACATACCAGGTATATAATGGGTTTATGGTCTGAAAGTTGCTGATACAACATAATCAAGACACTCCCAGGTGATACCTGTTATTTTGTGTGGGAAAAAAAAAAAGGAAATGATAACATACACTGTAATGCAACTCTTGAAAAGTAAAGACTGGTTTAAAATTAAGGTGGCTTTTAATAACCATTTACCCAGTTCTCTAATCTATTTCACAGTGCTTTTATACACAATGGTGAAAAAGTAGTTGACAGTTGCCATTAGAACATTGAAAACAATGACAACTATTCAGTAGCATAAATGATGGCAATCAACAGCTGGTGACCTTTGACTCATGCAACTGAATAGTTGTCACTGTTTTAAATGTTTCAATGGCAAATATCAACCTGCTTGTGCCCCACCCTGCAGACAAAAGAGTTTTGTGAAAAAGATTGAAGTCGGTAAGGTTTCTAGTGATGTTTGGCGAATATAGAAAAAGATCCTCCGTGAAGTCGAGTGATCATTTCAAATACTTTGTTAAGCAGAGCGGACATAGATCTTTTGTGAGGCGGAGTGGACATATGCAATGCTTTGTGATGTAAGATGAATGCAGAAATGACCTTTGTGAAGGGGGATAAACATAGAAAGATCTTTGCAATTGAAAAGATCAAGATTCTGATTATCATTTTTGAGCGTGCAGCAGGGTAATGGACACAGTGCTGAAATAGTACTAGTCGAAAAAAAAAAAATACAATAAAGTTTGATAATATCTACACTGATTCATAACAGATATTGTGTGTCCATGACCATTGCATATTGCCTAGGATCACTCATGGACAGGCCTGGTATGTTTTGGTAATGTGGTTGACATCATTGTTCATCTCATCTCTCTCTTCATGCTTTCCACGTTGTCTGTATGGCTTCCCTGCATACCAACATGTGGCCCACTCAGTTGTTCAAAAGACATACCAGGCAATAACATTACAATTTGAGCTGTAAGAAATTTTATTGTTGATAACAGTCTTTGGTAACAGAATGAATGGCTGGATTGGCCTTTATATTACGTTGAGAATTGTCAGTGAGCGAAATATGGACGTCAGTCATTTTCCTTAGTAATAGCATGTTCAACAGCATGTTACACATAGAGTGTGAATTCTTCCAGAAATAGTCCTGTCAGGCATATATTTGGAAATAAATCATTGTGTTAATAACGTTATAGAGATATGTGTGAAGCATTTTATGAAATATCGGGTGTAGATGTCCAGTCAAGTCAAATCCAAACTGCTTGTTTTAGCAGCTGCTTGTCCTGAAAGACTGAGTTATTATTTGGACATACTTGAAAATTTAAGTTTTGATAAATACATGTATGAGATGTGAGATGATGAAATTAGGCTCTTATCAAATTGAGCCTTTGAGGCGACTGGAGAAATCACAATTTTGTTAAGCAACAATTGAATTTTTAATGCTAGTTTTTTTGTTTTTTTTTTGGACAAAATCCTCCATTGTAAAAGTGTATTTTCAAATTCACTTTGCTGAAATATGTTGAGTAAAGATCCAAATATTAATTAGTGACATGACCTAAATGAGGATTAGTAACGCAATCAGCCATTTTCTCTATAAATTCAGCCTCAGCAGCAGGTCACCTTCATCATCTTTAATTGCCTATTTCTTGAAGACTTCTACTTAAGGTAAAACAAAGATTTTTCACAATTAGAAAGGAAAACAAGCCAGTTTCATATTGATATCAATAATTTTATATGCTGAAAAATTAAGCAACATTTGATTTCACTGCGTTGAATTTCATAGAGAAGAATGGAACACCATCTCTCAGGACTATTTCAGTAAACTTGTTCTTGAACATTTTCATCAGGATGAAAGTTAACACTGTATTGGTGAATTTAAAAAAAAAAAAAAAAATTGGGTCCTACTCTGGTCACAATTCTGAAGGTGATATTTTGTGCATTTCTTCATTTTCAGTAACTGTGCTGCAAGTGCAGATTAAAAAAGACAAAAAATAAAATCACAGATTTGCAGCTGAAATTGGATTTTGATACAAATGACTGCACCTGTTGTTCATCCAGTTCATAACTCAAACTTGTAATGAACACTGTTTTGAAAAAAAAAAAAAAAGATAAAATTTTCACTCACCAGATGATTCTACACTTTGATAATTATCATAAGATATCTGCTTCTAATGAATACCTTTCTTTGATGTATCTTGACTTAATGTATGACAAAATAGCTTTTGAAGATGTTGCACTTTGCTGCACATTGATAATTCTATCCCTCAAAATTATTTTTGCAATCGTCATTACTCCCAGCATCCATTGTAGCAGGTCCTGTACATGTACATTACTAGACATCTCATTATCTTGATATATATATGCACCTGGAAAATCTAATAAAATTTTCAGGATTATAAGACATTGGATTTCTTCCTGAATTTGTGTATGTTAGTCATGTGAAAGAGTGTGTGAATGAACAGTTGTGTCTGAAATGTTTAGCCACTGTCTGGGATCTCTTGTAATTTAATAACATTTGTAGCTACAGTGCCAGATCTAGCTATTTTGAAAGTAATGATGAAATATTAATGCATTCTTGATATCACTAAACATGCTATCACTATCTATCACATGCCATAATATTTGGTATCTGATAATGAAGTAGTGTACTCTACTGTGCAAACAGAGAATGCTTATAGGCTCTGAAGAGGTGGAAGATGCCTTAAGGATAATTTCCTCTTCCTCTCTATGTCTACAAACAGGCAGTATTTATGGGTGTAAGTCAACAGAAAAATATTACAAACTTGGAAAATATTTCAAGACTGATATGACTGGCAGTGAAATTTTTAGAGTGAAATAGTCTTTAATCCCACTTCTACCCAGAGACATTAGATGACAGAATTTATTGCTCTCAGCTGCTTGATCTTTTTGCGATGGACACAGAGCAAGTGATCAGATGTATCATCTCTCTGGGGACCAGAAGAAATTTTAAAGCAGTAAATCGGTGTTGTGAGAGGGTCAAGATAAGCTCGAAAACCAGTTTGGAAATCCTTGGTGTTAAATCAAGAATGCCATTTAGCAAAACCTATTATTTCTCAGTATTAAAAAGTTACACATTTCGTTGTCTCAGAATTCAACTGCCCTATCTACAATATAAAACTCTTGTAGTTAAAACAATTTAATTCTGCAGCAACAATCTGTTTTCTTGTCGTGTAGATATAGTTCCCATTCCTCAGCATTTCAATTTACTGATGAAAACCTATGTGTTTGTGAAATGTCTCAGTCAATCAGCAAATTGTCTAGATAATTATATGTATACTGGAAGACAACCCACAAATCTCGCGGGAGATTTTTTTAGGCTTGCGACTTACTTAAAGTGTTTTGCAACCGTGCCCTCGTCTATGTTGATAGTTTGGTTGATTAAACTGAATGTTACCCAAAGAAAACTTGTTTTGAACGCGTCATCTATCTAACGTACAATTCGGATTAAGCAGCCTCGCGAGTTTATTATTAAATTAATATCACATTTGTAGAATAACGTCAAAGATAAAAAGCTTTTTGGGGGTTTATGTCGTACATAGAAACACAGATCCCTACAAAACAATGTTGTGTGCCAAATTTCAGATGGATCCATTCAGCAGTTTTCGAGTCCATAAGCCTATTGTGTTTTCTGGCAATTTTATAAAATAAATGTATATTTTATAAAATATCAGGTTGGCACTTTAATTAATGAAATCATTTCAACAGATCTTTCCATGGCTTCACTGATTTCATGGATACCACCTTTTTTTTTTATTTTCCCTCAGATTCTGCACAACGCTATCACCAAATATCCACATGTGACGATGTCATTTTTGACAAATAGTAATTCATCATGCATATGCAAGCATTCAATTTTTTTTGCTATGTGTGTGTTTGATTATATAGGATTATCAGGCTCTTACTCACAACTGCCTCCCTGCAATTCACTGATTTTTTTTCAACTTCACAGTATTCACACTTTATCCAAAACAAACTGATTTTAAACAAGCAAAAAAAATAAACACACAACTGATAACAGACAGATAAAAAACTAAAGGAAGTGAATGCCGTGTCAAAAATTATTTACTGAAACATATCAATAACCTTGTATATGTTTTCTAAACTCAATCATGAACAAATGTAAGCGTAACACAAGTCAGTGCAATTTTACATAGTGACAATTTTTGCTGCCTGTGTTCATATAAATAAAAGTAAAAAGTAATAACGAAAATGCTCCTAAAAAAAAAAAAAAAAGGAAAAAAAACCATATGAATAATGAAACTTCCATGAAATGATGGAAGAAATAATAACGAAAGGTTCCGTATGATTTAACCACTACCTAGCAAGAAACAATAGCCATATGAAGGGTTTCAGGGCACAACGCGACAAACTCCCATTTTTGAAAAATTGTAGTTATACCCCTCAATGCTGGGAATGGTGATAGTGCTATATGGCGAGGACTTTCCTTTTCACCAAATGCGACTTATCCCTCCAGAAAGTCTTCAGAAAACACTAGTTCTTCATGACAAATTACTAACCACTGGAGAATAAATTGTCATTTTTCTCTAAACAGTGATTTTAGATATTATATGTCTCATTTGCCCCAAAACCCTTCATATATTTGCCATGCATTAACGCTTTCAAGTTTGAGCAATTTTGCCACTTCTATTCTCTCAATATGCATACACAGCAACAACTGGAACATTATTCCAAAATGCATGAATTTTGGTGTTTTTCAAAATGCTCCTATCCCATCTCTTTCATCCAAGGAAAGTTTTCTTACCATATTATGGCAGAGTTAGTTATTACATGCAAACATATTATGTAGCAGCTTGTTTAATTCCATGAACAATTATATCACCGTAGCAGCAAAACAACATGGCAAACTGTGATGAATAAAAAAGTCTGAGAAAACAGCACATAGAGATGTCAATCTGTCTACATGAAAAAGTAGAAAAAGTTCCTGGCATTCTTTAGCAATACGTAAAGCTGAAATAGGTTGATGGTAAATAATACCAGATTTGGGGCCAACAGAGAAATTACTGACAGCCAAAAAGTAGGAAATCCTACTAAAGCAGGAAATTTTACATCCTTGAGTACACAGAGGAAATACAAGCGATCAAACTCTAGATTGCCTCTCATCAAACCTGTATGTCCCACAGATATACAATGTAACATGATTGATTCAGGTCATCAGTTTTTCAAAAAAGAAACAAAAACATTAATGGGGGAATCCACTAACTTGTGCATCAAGCTACAACTTTTATTTATAAATCAAAGAAATAAGGGTAATTCAGTACGACAGAGCAGCTACGTTCAAATTATTCAAGACATTTAGACTAATTTTCAATTCTTAGAATGATTCCCTTTGTTTCTTCTGGAGATGATCTGTAATACAAGTTGTAACTTAACACAAGAGGTCTTGAGATCCATTTATAAAAGGTGAGACACTATCAAGTCACATCTGTAGCCCACATAAGCTCTACATGAGAATGTCTTGCATTCTGTCATGAAATGATTAACCAAAAATACAGTTTATATCCAAGCCATCCAAACCTGTTGAACCATTGTTGTTGTTGTTTTTTTTTAATCCTATACATAATAACATGTTATTTTCTTGTTATACCTCATTAATATGAACTATACAATCATAAACTAAGGTTTTCTCTAGAAAGCAATGACAAATAATAAAGAGTACTAAAACCTCCTGATACTGTGGACCTTGGGTTATACCTAGTAAGATAATATCAATAAATATACGGGTAAGTCTAGTTCAAAGATAAAGGAGAGATACATTCTTTGATTTACTTTTCATTTTTGTGCCATGAACAGCATAATGTCTGACAGCAGCTAATGATAATCAAGTACATTATTTCTTCACCAGGTGTGGTAACTATCTCATGGTTAAAAATTTATTACAAATAACAAACTGAGATTAAAGAGGTCCCTATAGAAATGTACTGTATATTACTATTCATCTATCCATAGTAAACATTTCGAGAACAAATATTCTTCACAGGACAAATTCTTGAAATCTGCTTGTATGAAAATGATATAATGTTTCGAATATCTAGCATGAAACAAAATATGTCCACTTAAATCATTTAACATATATATGATAGGACAATGTACAATGGTCCTTGAAAAATGCACAGATATTCAAAGTAAACATGTATAAACCTGTACATCTCAATCCAATAAAAAATAATTCATTAGCTGCAGTTTGAACACATAGTTTGGTTCTGAGCCTCAGTGTAACATTGTTGTTGCACATGTTGGTAGTTATCAAGAACTTAAAAGGTAAAAGAGAAATTTTATGAAATATTTAAAACAAAAATGGCAGTAAAATTTCAGTTATGTCTGAGGATTCATCTCATTTCTATTTGCGAAGGCCCAGTAAAGTCTTGAGCTGGATTTCCTTCAGGATTCTGGGGATACTGTTGTCTGTGTTTTAGGGGATGACCAAGTCTTCATAACTCTCCGAAAACAGCGTAGTCCCTCTACCATTGGGCTCTGAAAAGAAACATTTACTTTCATATGAGACTCCAATCTCAGCTAATGTGATATCTGAACTTTACAACTGTGATAAATCTGTCAAGATTTCAATATGGACCAAAACCATGATGAATGGAACATGCTGATGCACAGCTGGTCAGGAGAAGACATAATGATTTCTGACCAAGTCTTTAGCTTGTGATGAAACAGTAAAGACAGCAGGTAAAGATAACACTACTTCCCCATCTCACTGCACAAAGTCCCTTGGAAGGAATGAAAAAAAAAAAAAAAACGGCTTGTTTATCTGGAGGGCAAATAGTCCAAAGACATACCAGAAAAAAAAAAAAAAAAAGAGACAAAAAATCTAAATATTATTAGACCATGATATATTTTTGTACTGATAAACGTTCCTTTTTACAAGCATGAATGAAATAAATGAAAGATTAGTCACATTCATTTAGGTACAAATACAATCTTGCCTGATGTGATAATCTTATTTTCATTCTGCAATTTTTAACAAATTAGATGTCAAGAAGTTGATTGTCACAAACATAGTACTTTTTTTTCTACTGACAAACTTAAAAGAATGGCTTTGTGAGATAATGAGTCTGCATACAAATACATGATAAAGTTCACACTTTTTATGTCATTTATCCTGGATTCTCAATACGAATGAGGATTCCTATTGCTTCTTTATATTTTACTACTCTGATCAAATCTGAAAATGAATTAAGATACCTAGCAGAGAAATGGATAAAACTGGCCTTCATTTATCATTTTAAAGGCTGAAAGTTTGTAAGTTGGAGAAAAAAAAAAAAGTGCCCTGTTAAAATCTGACTTACTGTCTTCATTGCACTAGCCAGGCCAGTGTTATTGTCCATCAGACCAGGAGCAATGTTCCTTAGGGCCAAAATAAAGGCAGGAACTGACTGAGGCTGCTGTCTTTGTGCTGGCTGTTCAGACGATGAGGCTGCTGATCCAGATGATGGTGATGGCAAGGAGAGTGCTGGGAGTGGGACATGCTGTATCCATGGACACCAATGGTGATGCTCATCAACAGGATTGAAGGCTTGTTTTTTGCTCAGCTGTAGATAAAAACATGACACTTGCAAGGACTTTTAACACACTGACAAGGGGATGATGCAGAAATTCTAATTCATGTAACAAATTGATGCACCTCCAAAAAAAAAATCAACATGCAACATAGTTATATCTCGTGTTCTGCAAAATACATGAAATCATTTCGTGTGAACACGTATTAATCTCTGTCAATCGAAACCAGATTAAGTGAAGATCTTTTCCCTATGACACTGATAAATTGTTTACTAACTCTCACTGCAATCTGAACTATGTTGTCTTGAAGCTGAAATTCCGAAGCTTCACTGATTTTTTTAAAAAAATCATCCAAAGGTTGATTTTGAGCACAAATTCAAATAAATTATCTGTTTTTTGTTTGAGTCAATCCAACTTGTGGCATTCAATGATCATTCTGTCATATCTGAAGTTGTTTGTATGAAATGTCACATACAGAAATACATAAAACTAAATGTTTGTTTTCCTGTATGTCTGTTTGTTGTTTTTTTCTTTGCTTTGTATGTTTTTTTGTTTTTGTTTTTTTAATAATAGCAGAAGCGACATCGACAAACTGCAAGTTAACATTTGTACATTTTCTCCAAATTTTCAATTAGAAACTGATTTATTTCTAAAAAAAGATAATATATTCCTCCAAATTTGCGTATATGAATGAAATTCTGATATGTAGCAGAAAGACCACAGATAAATGGATTATTTCTAAATTAGAATTTTTATTGATGAAAATTCTACCATAAGGATCTCTCAGACACCACGCTTCAGCTTACTGAAATTTTTCTTCTCTTTGCTTTGGGCTGTCCATCACTTTGTTCTTCATCACTGTCACTGTCTTTTGAAGTCTCCTGATTCAATGCTAGAGGTGAACTAGAGACAAAATTCCACAGTCCTATATGTCTGCGACACATTGAGCATGTGAGGACATCTTTACTGGTTGGGCTGTCAAGAAATATAATAGATTTCAAACAGAATAAGTCTTCCTCCTCATTTGGCAAACTTCCAAAAAAGATATAGATGTAACTGCATTTCATTTTTCTGTCCACTGTTTAGGATTGCACTTGGTTCTGGAAAAAGCATGTAATTTTTTGGAACATAAAAACAGGCAAAGTAACATGCTGCAGAAAAGGGAAACAATGATGAATAGATTTGTTCCGATCATGCGAAAGGTTGGAAATACTTGCATCTATTTTCAGCAGGGGGTACAAACACTCCTAACTATTCACAAATTTGCCTCACTTTTCTGTTTGACCCTGTTACGGTGGGAAGAAAAATGTATGACTAAAACTCTTTGCTATGAGCTTACTGAACCTAGATACCCTCCAAACAATAGTAGTACTGAGCAGTGTTAATGATGGACAAGGAGAAAATATGGCAATCTTCCGGCATGGTGTTTTTCCGAAGTTTTTCGTTCAACTAGTGTTATGGGATTTCGGGTTGGAGAGAAATACGCATAGGTGAGTGCTCTGTATTCAGTAGGGGGTACAAACACTCCGCCAGGGATTTCCCACCTGTGCTTATTCAAATATGAACTACTGCTATTGACCCGTCACTGAAAAACAGTGATACTCGGTAGCTCTAATCTTTTCAACGCCAAAATTATTTCAACATTCACTCTGCTGTTCCTCCTGCGCTAAAATTGAAGATTTTTCTAAAACTTCAAAAAGCATGCATTCTTATAGCTCTAGAGTATCTGCATTTTCAATATGCCAAAGTGGAGTCATAAGGTCTAGTAGTTTGAACTGATGTCTCAGTCTTGTAACAGGTATGTCTCTGGTAGCAAAGGGATTAATAAATAGAGCAAAAAGATATTTAAATAAGAAAGGACGTTTAGTGCTCCCACAGACAGGACCAAAGACTCACCTGCTTGTCCATCCCGAAAATGCCAGTGCCACTGCCTGAGGCAAAATATCACTGTTTGGTAAAAGATGACGTTTACAATAGGCACCACCTTGCCCTATATCATAGTTCTGAAGAGAAAAAAAAAAAAGATGTGATTCAAGACCATGCTATTTGAAGGTAGAAATGACACAGAGGCTCTTTTCATTTACCACTAGAAATACAAAGTTTGCTAATACTGCCTCTCTAAAAACATCAAAGAAACATCTATGGAATATAGCAAATATGCATCACTGTTAATGATTTCATCAATAAATCTAAATGTGCAAACAAACTGATTTAAAAATTCTACATCTTTCCCTTTCAAATTCCTACTTTAGTTTATACTGATCAGTCATTCATTAATTAATTTTATATACTTTCTATTGGCTCAAATGACATAATCTCTTCACCATGTTCAAGGTTTCAACCCAGTAGAGTAAACGTGGGGTAAACTGTTGCAGTTTAAAATTATACATTTCTTTTGTCATGTATACAAGCATTTTGAGTAAAGATAGTACAAATAACCTACCAATGATGACAAATCACTTTCATCAATGCAGGGCAGTCTGTCTGCAAGGTTATTGAGAGCTTTTGCCCGCTGTGTGAAATTGTCTAAGAGACTAACAGGATCATCTACAGGAACATGGCAGAAATGCTCTGTGGGAATGAATACAACAAAAGGGGAATGATAAACATTTGAGTAAAATGAGATCAGCCGAATATGATGACAGACAAAGATGATCCGAAACAGAAAAAAAAAAAAAAGAAAGAAAGAATGAAAGAAAGAAAGACAGAAAGAAAGAAGTCTCCAAGCTAGAGAGTAAAGTTGTCTTTATACCACAATTACTTATGATGCTGATTTTCCCAAATTAATAAAGTTTGTGATCATTCAAATGAACAGCTTGTTTTGGAACCGTCAGCTTAAAAAATAAAACACATAAAAATCTATCTGGTTATCAAACTTTCATGGTTAGAAATCAATCACTTTTGTTTATACTAACAAACAAAATACACCATCACTTTAAATCTGGCTGTTGACTGTAGCCTGTAAACATATTACCCTTTTCATTATCTCTTCATTTTCACCTCTCTATGATATGAAATCATGAACAAACAACAGATCTCTGGTCCTTTCGTTTCTTAACCTAGGACTATTGATTCAGAGTGTGACTTACCAGGACAAGGATGGATTGCCAAAGCACAGAACTTGTCATGTGAAGCTAAAAGATTTGTCTTCAGTTTGGATAAACTGGCTTCATCTAATAAAAGAAAAATCAGAAGCTAATTTTCAAGCTGATTATAGCAATGATAAATATATTTTTTTTAAAAACTGTCAAAACAGAATGACAGAAAAGTAACAAGCATTTCTTAGCAAATAGTATGTAGTAGAAAGCCTCGACCTCATAAAAAAAAACTGACCCATCTTCCAACACATATTTGATAACCTCTCAACAAAGGCATATATTTATTTCCTAGAAAAAAAAAGAATAAAATGATGGCTTCTCCTATCTAATTGTAATGGAAGATCTTGAGAGCAAATTTGTTTATTAATGTCTGACCAGAAACAGATCTAAATAGAGCTTTTTCATGATGCAAGACTAGTAACTCAGTAATGGACTTACCACAAGATTAAGAGCAAATGGAAGCCACCATGACTAATAAATTTATAATATTAGAGAATTTTTCTTCTTGTTCAGCAATCCATCGGATTTCATGAAGACTGATCTCAGAGATTTCAATTAATCTGGGTGTAATGGAGATTTATCATCTTGTCCCCTGTTAGGCAATGAGATCCTGCCTTTCAACAACTGCACTGGCTGCATCAGTTGAAACAAAAAAGCAACTGCCCTGCCTTTGTTTGTGAGTCTTGGTATGATCATTGTATCATCTTCTTTGTTCCACAACTGTCTTTGACTTCTTTACAACTGAATGTCACTAGTTATTTTTCAATTTTAAAAAGGCTTCACAAAATCACAAGATCATGTAAATATATATGGAAATGCTCTTATAACTTACAGGCTTGAGAATCTGTCTTGCTTGGCAGTGTGCCACTAAGAAAAGCATTGCATCCCACACACTTCAACATATCAGTATCCACATTCTCCCAGCCATAGCGGGCACAGTTGATAGGACTGATGTCCAAAGGTTTACCAAACCATGTCACAGTGTAGGATCATTAAGGACAATGTATTTATATGTAAATCATACTTTCATAGCTGGCAAACATCAAGACGAGTTTCACACAAAATTTGGAAAATAACATTAACCAGGGATGTCAATCTGTCTACATGAAAAAGTAGGAAAAGTTCCTGGGGTACTCTTCAGCAACACAAAACTGGAATATGTTAATGGTAAATAATACCAGATTTGGGGGCCAAAAGAGACATTACTGACAGCCAAAGAGTAGGAAATCCTACTAAAGTAGGAAATTTGACATCCCTGATTAACAATCATGAACTTACATTGGTCTTTCTGCCAAAAAAAAAAAAAAAAGGGAACAGATGATAAAATTAAGCCGAAATCTTTTTCAAATCGATATGCAAAGTCTTCTATTAACTTTTCTTTTTTGGTCTGTTTCGAAAACATAAGCTATTCAAAAACAAATTATTTAAAAAAAGAAAAAACAAAAACAAAACAAAAAAAAACGAGAGAGAGAGAGAGATAAAAATCAGTATTCTACAGGCCAGAATTATCAAATATCATTTTTTTTTTCTTTAGGAGACAAGGTGAGATCAAAAGGATATTGAAAAAGTGTCGAGGCGTTCCAAAAATTTTTCGTGACTTCTGAGACTACTTTTTGTGCTTTTGGGACTGACAGATGAAATTCTTCGAGAGGTAGTTTTACTTCCATTTTCTTTGCTGCCGTTTGAACTTGACCTGTATTCACAAAAACAGATAACAAAAAGGGTAACAGCTGATATTTCAAGCAGATGTGCCAAGATTGCTAATAAATTCTTTTCTTAAAAGACATGATGCCCATTACCTTAACGAAGTGAAATGTTACTAAATGGTGCTAGCACTTAAATAAGTAAATATCTTTCCTTATGCAAGTGCATGGCTTCAGTTAAAAACTGAATCTAGAAACATGAGCATTTAAGAATCTTGTACATTTGCTTCCCACACTCTCTCAAGGAGAAAAACTCAACCAGTTCTTCCTCTACATATCTGATTTCAAAAATATATATATAACTCAATCTGCATATACATGTATATGACCTATTGCCAGATAAGGACTATTGAAATCTATCATGAAAATTTTCACCGGGTGGTGTCACATTCAACAGA
>JBCAUA010000018.1:1672992-1684391 GCA_038406235.1 Peronia verruculata | reverse complement strand
CAACAACAACAACAACAACAACAACAACAACAACAACAACAACAACAACAACAACAACAACAACAACGACAACGACACCAACAACAACAACAACAACAACAACAACAGACCACAAGAAAAAACAAGCAAGAAACGAATACACTTGGACAATGTGACTCACCTTCCATAGACAGTGGCCGCAGCAGCCCCAGACTGGCGAGGTGATAGGGAAAGACAGGACTCAGCATCATTTATAATGGTAGTGGGCTGCGAATGTGTGATTAATTCCAACTATAAACCAAATACAGTCAACTATTACCGAGGCTTCTTCATGCGTTCAGGTCAGGTTATAGCATATTGAGCATGTCTTCAGAACCTGAGATTTGAGATTGTTGAGAGTTTAAACCCTAGTATTAAACACTGAATTGCTTGGCTCTTCTCAAGGTCTTAAGCTTGTACCAGAAATCATACGTCGATGATGTGGTTTGATGCAATATACAGGCTTAATTCGATTGTTTCTCTGTGACATGGATGGCGACAACTTCAAGTGGTGTATTGGCTTTCACTTTAGATCAAAGTTGTGGTAGGTTGGAAGATCCAGGAGTATGTCTATGACTCAGATTTTTGAAAGGGGTTTATCATAGATGTCCTTTTGAGAGGTCATCGGTCCAAACACTGATGTCTGAACATTTTTGGGAGTTTTGACTTGAACTGCTGTCACACTGAAATAAACGAAAGGGCGTTGAGACAGATTGATAGTGGTAATTTGAAGGATAAATGATGAGGTGGATGGCTTAATGGATGTAGGGAAAGAGGGATAGATGGATGGATGGATGGATGGATGGATGAATGGGTGAGTGCATGGATGGATGAATGGATGGATCTATAGAATGACGGATATTTGGATAGATATGTGGATGGATGGATGATGTATGGATGGGTGGATGAATGGAAGGATGGATAGATGGATGGACGAATAGATTGATGTATGGTTACATGGATGATGGATGAATGTACAGATGGATGCATCGATGGATAGATGGAATTCAGAGTGGATGGAGGGCCAAATGGATAGGAGTGGGTAAATGAATGGCACAAATCTATCTGTCCATCCAGCATATTAACAGTGTACACAATGTCAAAAGTCTATATTACACAACAATCATATATCCAAAAGTAATTGAAACTCTTATGTCAAACTACTGCGACAATGCGCAGACTGTGAAAACAGACGAGATACATCTTATTTTACAGGCTAAAACGTGGGGACTGGTGCTCCACATTTTTGTAGGAAATTTTGGTTTAGTGAATAAATTAGCCTGACACCTGTAAATAAACGTAAGGTCTCTATGAACCAAGTCTGTGCCGGTAATACGATGTTTATAAAATTCTTATATTCTTTGTTTTCTTTAGCATCTTTGCCACTGTCTCTCAGTCGGTCAGTTATTTTGACTTATGTGAATTTCATAGTGCTTTCAAACTCCCAACTTTGACGTTATAATGGATCGGAGGCAAACATCAACTGCGAATTACAGTACATGATGTTTAGTATTTCTTGGTGACAATTGTTCTTGTAAAATGTGCTCGATAAGAAGATAAGTTGCTACTTTGAATGGCGACACCAAAAAACATACATGACGAAATGGTCCAAAACGTCATCATACAGGCAAGAACGGTACAAAAACAACTACAACAACAACAACATCTACAACAACAACAACTACAACAACAACTACAACAACAACAATACTGGGACAACCTCAACATCAACAACAACAAGAACAACAGCAATAATAATAATAAGATGACGATTAATACCAACAGTAACGACTCTAAAAACGAACCAAGTGCAAAAGATACAAGTAAACACACGATAAGCACAAAACTCTTCATTAAATGAAAAATGTATCAACAAGAAATTTGTTTTAGGGTAACATTCTATTTTGAACAATTTGTCTTCCTGAAATTCGTGCTTTATTAGCAAATGCGAAAGAGCAAAAAGTCATTAAAAACCATCTCGGGGTTTTCAAAGATGTAAGGAAGGAGAATCATTACAAACTAATCTGTCGGGGCAATGAAACATAATATGAAGGTAACATAAAAAAAAAAGACAAAAAAAAAAACAAAAAAACAACAACAACAAACAAACAAACAAACAAACAAACAAACAAAAACAAAACAGAAGAGGGGAGGAAAAACAAAAACAAAACAAAACAACAACAACAACAACAACAAAGAATTGAAATTAATGAAAGAAAGACGAGAAAAGAAAAAAGAAACCAAGGACAAGACGGAAGCATTTAAAAAGAGAAGAATAAAGAAAAAAAAAAAAACACAGAGAGGAAGAGGAGGGAAAACAAGAAGAACACGATGAAAAAAAAAAAAAAGTAAAGAAAGAAACAGAAGGAGAAAAAGAGAGAAGAAAAAGGCTATCAAACCAACACCTATAAGACAGAAACAAAGATATCGCTAGTAAAGAAATGAAATATAATTAGATACAGCGATTATTATTTTCCTAACACATCAGTCTATTAGATCTAATTGCATTGAAAGATTGTATGTCAATATTTTATCGTGTCCGTATGGATAGAAGTCAGACAAGTCCCTAGAACGATAGTTCAATGTGCTGTCTTTGAACTTGTTAATTGTGTTCTTTTCTTTTCCCTTTTTTTAAAACTCAGTTACGCGCTACGTTGAAAAAAAAAAATGGAAATGCCATATAACCTGTGATTAAAATTTATGCGATTTTCATCAAAATTCTACTTTGCACGTAAAGATAAACATGCCTGTAAATCGGGAAAGTGAGACTAAATATCTGACAGTCATAGTTATAAAATGGGCTTTGTCCACTCCTGTCAATGATAGCATCGGCAAATTTTCTCCATTAATTTTGTGATGGTGATTCAATGTGATTATAAATATGATAAAGCGGACGAAAAATACGTTCTGAAACTCATCCATCTGAGCCAGCTGTGATACAGAAATCGATCTGGTAAATCTGGTGGGCTGCCTTGAACAATTCCCAAACTGAAAGACTGGAAACTGCAACGCCGAGCTATTCGTGTGATTTTAAATTACAACTATTCCTCACCGGTCACTGATCAAGATTATGATCGTCTGAAGCTATCTCACCTTAAGACTCGAAGGAACTTCACCCTATCATGTTATGGGTACAAGCTGCTGAACTTTCTGCTACCCCGGTCTTTGACCGAATTTCAGCCGATTCCACAGAACTTCTCTTCACGCGTCAGAAGAGCCACCTTAATCGTACCAGACGTGTCGTATCCTACACAGCGTGGTTTTGATACATCTCCAGTATTATTTTTGACAAAACTGTTGAACTGCATTCCACATCTCTGGTATTGCCAATGTTTACATATATTTAAAACTGAACTCTGGAAAACTCCAGATCGACACACATTCCAACTATCTTTCTAATGTCATACCTTTATATTAAAGCTCCTTGTGGGCAAGATGTATGCAATAATTATTGTTGTTCAAAAAAAAAAAAATAGACCTGAGGGCTAACTGGACGTAAGTCCGGCTAGACACTTCGAATTGATAAACTTGGCCTCTTCAAAACGTCCGTCTAAAAGTAGGCTAGGCACAAGTTTGATTCCACTGATTTGATGAGCGCCATGGAATTCAACTTGAGACTTTTTTGTTTCCATTCGGTTTATTTAGTTCTACTTCTGTTTTCATGTCTCTCAGCCCCAAGAAGGGCTATCTCGGTGGTCTGTCTATTGTTTCCTTGTGTCTAAAATAAATTCCTGGGAAAGACAATGAATTTAGTTCAAAGAAAAAAAAACATTCGACCTTCCTGATTCGATGTGTTTGACAGCATAACATGATTGTAAACAGAAGTAATGGCAATACAACTTACTGATACCGGATTTGTCTATTCTATTGCCCAAGTTTGATTTTAATGAGTTCCATCAGATCCTTATGGACTTCCTCTAGGTAATGTTGAATACATGTACAGTGTTAACTGGCATTTTTTTTTTCCCTCTTCTTTTCTTTTTAAATTTAACAAACAAAGCAACAAATATTGCTCCTGATCCCTGAATTTTCAATTTTGTAAGGACTGAAAAGAAAAATAAAGTTTCAGCTCAATTTATCATCCTTTGAATGTAGATGATAAGCATTCAGTTCATTATTCATAATGATGACATGCTGTCATTGCGCTGAGTATTAATTTTAAATAAGAAGCCGAAAAAACAACAAAAATGCACATAAAGAGCAAACTATTTCATGTGGTCTTTGTATCATAAATAATTTAATACGGAACATTTCTGAATATTTTCATAGATAAGTTGGACCAGTTTGTTCTGTTGGGGATGGAATCGATATCAAGTTTAAAGCACTTACAAACATGTTAACACAACTGTTTAAAATAATCTTAACATAATCAGTCAAAACAAAACACTGAGATATGTGATTGGGAATTAATGTATGCGATTGAAAACAGAAACAGGCAACATTATCAAAGGATGGATAGGATGAATAATTTGATTCATTAGCATTTTTTTTTTTTTTCCCCACTTTTTTTTACATGTATACATGTATAATATATAGCTAAATCCATAACTGATTTCATATAGCTTTTGAATTACGGTACTCTAGTATGACGATTTCTACAAATTTCATCACTCACAAGGAGTAATTCTAATTTTGAAATTTACATCACAAGCAGCCATAGACAGACCAGTAAAACAGATGGCAGATATACATATATAGTTTTAAAATAATATCCTTGATCAAGTGATCAACTGTTGAGATGTATGAAGTGACTGAGGGTGAATCCTCAAGCTTCTCTACACTTGCACTTTCTACTAATCATTGAACTACTTATTGTATACCGGTAGAGAATGTATTCGAATTTTTAATATCATATTCTTGTCAAGCTGGCATTATCTTTTTGGGAAATAGGATCTGTCATATCTGAGCATGTACAATAATTCTGTGCATCTGGCACTGTTCCACTGTCATAAAAGTAGCATAAAAATGCATTATATGTCAAAGCTTCATAGATATTGATAACATAATCACACCAGAGATCTCCCTCAAATCATGAGATAAATTGAATTTTCTTTCAATAAAAATGTGAATTAGGAAACAAATTCAAAAAATATCTTTTTCTCTTCAATTCCAGCACCAAAGTTAAAAATATAATTCCCTGCTGTCTGACAGTCCAAACCACAAAACCTCATCATCATTAAAAAATAAAAAAAGCTGGAGCTGCATTACTAGAAGCTAAACAATTTCTGGTTTTGCACCTATGTCAACACACCATTTGAATACGCATGTATTTTTAGAGCACATTAAAAATTTATGTATTCTTTGCAGATTTACTCTTCTAACAGCAGCCTAACAATATTTTATCAAAGAAAGAAGGATTAAGAGGAAAAAACTGTAAATTCTTAGCAAGCAGCATGATTAAATAAAAAAAAAATCTGCATTGTTATTTTTGGATATATATTATATATACATGTATTCATTTTTTGCAATTTAAATCTCTTTCACAAATAATGTCCAAAATATCACATGCAATTTAAGAAAAGCTAGCAGGTCATGAAATAAATGAATGGATATTCCCAAGACTAAACATTTGTGTCTATTGTTAAAAAAAGCCTGACATGTTCTTTGTGTAATGAAAAAACTGTATCACTGGAGAGACTGGAAGAGGACTTCATTAAGCATTATGTTGCAATGATGAAGTTAAATATAACCAAGAAACAAGAATCTATGTGGGAAAGCAACAAGAAACGACATGAACAGAGCACAAATTTATAATTCACAAAGGCACAATCGAAAAGTTGACAATGACAAGGATGTACATTCTACTGTAAGACACGCCTGCTAAAAACAAAAGAATAAAATTCTCCAGTCTATTTGACAATTACTTCTCGTGACACGGAAAGCTGCAAGCAGAATTAAATATCATTCTCAGAGTTTTCACTGATATGTACTCACTGATGGTTCTGACAACAAAAAGGTATTTCATCCCTAGGATCTGTTGACATTTCAGTACATTTGTGAAAAGGTGTTCGCTGAGTAAACCCAGGCAGTCAGATTTTATAGTGAAACTTGCTCACAGATCACTACAATTGTGCAACATGAGGATAAATCAAATTAGTGAGTTAAAAATATCTGATACAGCCACAAAAAAAAAAAAAAGATAAAACAGCCCACACAATTTATCCATAAAGTGATGTAACTTCATTAATTATATCCTGAACAGATATATGCTGATGGAAATTTAGCATTACAAAATGTAGATTTCAATCACAAGCAATAATTTCATGACCTTGATGTTTAAATCAGATGGCATTCTCTCTATTTCTTTCTTTTCTCAAGAGCATCTTTCAGTTGGTCCGTCAGCCAGTCAACACCCTCATGTAATCCATCACCAGTCAGGGCATTACTAGCACATATATGCCATGGCTTGTCACTGAGTGCCGCCAGTCCCAAAAGATGGGAACATTTCACACTTGACACTGCATCTCTAGTATCCATTTTGTTAGCATAGAATAAGATTGGTATCCTTCTGTTTTTCAGTTCTGGGTGCTGAAGAAGCAGATCTAATTCATCTTTAGCGACAACCATGCGTAGTTTATCACTACTGTCGAGAACAAAGATGATGCCATCGCACTCTTTGTAATACTGTTCCCAGAGGTTGCGATATCGTCCTTGTCCAGACATGTCAAACGCTGTGAAGGCCAAGGCTTTTGATTTGAATTTTTCAACATTAAATCCAACAGTTGGAACGATGTCATGATTTTTTGCCTCAGGTGGTTTGAAATGATTAATGATGGTTGTCTTTCCACTGTTGTCCAAACCTACCACCATAACATTCACCTCCCTCTTTTTCACTCCCAACCACTGGGCAAGTGCATCAAATAACCCCATAACTTGTTGATTAAGTTGTTCTCTCTCTGATATCACTACAGTACAATTTGTGGGTTTCCCACAAAGCTAGATCACAGCAATGTTGTGCTACCAGAAGAATTTTTCGCCCACCGATGATTTGCGATGACTGAATTTCAAGCGCAGAGCTTGCAATATCACATTCGCTGTCTAGAAAAAAATCTACTACTAGTAGTACTAGATCTAGATCTAGATTGCAGTTTTCTGTTTGCGTGTTTCGATGGAACATCTGACGCTGTTCTATGCCACAAGAATTTACATAAGCCTACGTGCCATGGCAAAAGGAGTGCTTTTCCTCCATTCACATTTCTACATAGTTATCAGCAAGTAATAGTCAAGTGTCAAAACATTAACTGATAACCGGTAACACCTGTTCACATTGGTTCACGTTGCGGCACAGCGTCATACGCAACCATCGTCACTCAGCAAAACTATTTCCCAGAGTTCCAAAACATTTTATTATTGGTTCGGTAATAAAGCCTTAACTTTTATACTCCTCTATGAATTTTATAGTTGATTGTAACAGGCAAATTATATAATTTTTATTCAGTGGTAAAATTTGTCTTCAAAAATGTCTAGTTTTATATATATTTATTGCTGAAAATAAACAAATCACAATCCAATCCGATCTTTTGCGTTAATTTCAAAGATGGCGACCAAACAATTGATTCTACTCCTAAACACCAATTTACATGTTTGGTGCCACCGATTCCAAACTGTGAAGTGCACATTAGTAAAACTTTAGCTTTAGCACAAAGCCACATTAATGTATAATGGACACCAAATGACTGTTATGATTGCTTGCTACGTGAACGGCAAAGTCAATTGAAAACCGGTGAAACATCAGACTCCAACTCAAGTTGCTGACGTCTTAGGTAGATTTAGATCTAGATCTAGATCTATTCTAGATCTTGATCTAGCTCCTCAGACGTAGGACTAGAATAGAGAATATAAAATAATTGGATTTAGCCCTATGTAAGGCGGATTGAAGGACAGGCAGCAGGGGCAGTCGTTCTTTCTATGACATGCTAAACATCTTTTGAGAGATCAACAATATTTATAAATTCTTGTGAGACAATGTGAGAGATCAGCAATATTTAGGCAGGCCTACAGTATTTCCAATACCGGTAGCCCAGATCTTGAACTGAAAGATGACTCTTGAGCAATGCCTGGAACAACTGGACCAGTGGTCTCTGTTGGGATCTAGATTCGAGATTTAGTCTGTTACTATTACTATTCTTTTCTATTTTTTTTTTTTTTTTTTAAATTAAAAATCCACATCAACAGGAGAGGCGTTCATATTGTGGGCTGAATCCAGATTGTTCCTATTTTTCATCCATATTACTATACTAGTTTTCTTATATGAAATTACATTGCTGTCATTGCAATGCAACAAGTTTGTGAATATGATTATTGATGAACAGTAGATTCATGTGAGGAGAAAAGGCAGCGTATAATAAAGTAGAGCTGCTGTTTTTATTTCTAAGATGTAAAGAAAGTTTTGGGAAATAACTGATTTTTCATTGTGAGAGGAAACGACTGGAGACTCATGTAAATAAAGGTTTGATAATCACTATTATTTTATTTAGTCTATTTTGTGTTGTAGCATGTTTTTCTTATGAGTAAAATACAGTGGAACCCGCGAGAAGTCAACTCGCTTATTAAACTCTTGGTTAAAGTCTGCATGCCCTGGGGGTCCAGTTTTTTTCTCTCAATATTCTTTTTTTTTTTTTTATATAACAATAATTATTGCATTAGTCTCATTAGTCTTGGCTGTGATAATGTCTATTTGCTTAATTAAAGTCAGCTCCGAATGGCCCATGCTGGCTGACTGACAGCCGTAAACTGTGAAGACAAAGAGAAAAAAAGTCAGACAGAGAGACAGAGACACCTTGTCACGACACACTATAGCCTGTGGGCCTGTCGCTGAATTGAGAAGATGCTTGGCTCTCTTCACCTGTCTCATGTTAGGGGGGATTACACACACAGCAATTTCACACTTGCGCTTCTCGCTCTTTTCACTTGCGTGTTTGAGGCCGTGAATGGTCAGCACAACTGAACACTTTGCCACTGACGGACACACGGTTCCATGAGTGGCCTTCTCCGCTTGCCTTGCGTTAGCGGGGATACACCGTGACCAACACCTACTCCCACTCAGCTCTCTTCACCTTACTTGTTGACACTCACACTTAAGACAGTGTAGACAGGCACTGTGCTCGATTTTTTTCAGTCACATCTTTAGATCACGTAATAGTAGCGAGATGACCACCCAGGAGAAGATTGAAAATGCATTTAAAAACCTTAACCATGGATCATGACTGTCTTAGGATTGAAAGGTTAAAGAATAACAATCACGTTCATTCCTATAATTTGTAAGCTTTTATAATAGGTCGTGGGCATCCGTCCAGATTTCAGAATCAAAGATCCCAGGATGAATCTACATCATTTACATCATGATTGGCAACATGTGGACTGAAAGTGAAAACATAAAACAAGGGGCGAGATGGGACACCACGGTTAATTAGAGATTTAAGTTAAAAAAAAAGAAGTCCATGAGCGATGATGAGCCAAGCAATGATCGGATAATGTATGACGGGTGCACTTGAATGACCACTTAGCATGAGGGCGGAATGGGTGGGGTGTAACACATAACATGACATGTCCGGGCCAGGCTGCATCATGCACTGTTGGCCTACAGACACAAGCTTGGCAACGGGCAGCAGGGAGGGTGGGATAGGTAAGTCAGCCTATACACTGAAACTTCGTATACCGCCAAGTAAGGGACAAACAGAAAAATGGCGGTATAACAAGAATGGCGGTACAACAAAAATACCATGTAGAACAAGGGAAATAACTAATTTACCAACATTGGACTGGCCAACATGTCTGAAATAATGCAGCTATCTGCCCTATCTCTCCACTAGACATAAACCTTACAAATGACAGCAACGTAAACTTAAAAATGATAATGAAGGTTGTTGAATTAACTGCATTGTAGCATTACTTGTCGTATTGCAATACATAATACATATGTACAACTGTACTTTTACTTTTAAGGTACGATTTCCAGGATAAATAAACCCCAACACATGTAAACACAAAAGACAACAACAAAAAATACAAATGACAGCAACGTAAACTTAAAAATGATAATGATTTTTTGTTGTTGTCTTTTGTGTTTACGTGTGTTGGGGTTTATTTATCCTGGAAATCGTACCTTAAAAGTAAAAGTACATATGTATTATGTATTGCAATACGACAAGTAATGCTACAATGCAGTTAATTCAACAACGGATAAAAGTACATTTAAAAGCATCACCTCCCACGTGCTTGAGAGCAGATTGAACTGTGACCCACCTTTCCCACTGCATACCTCATCAGTGGGCCTATCAGGACTTGGCTTCCTAAAAGCAAAAAGTGTGTAGTAGGATTGGTGTTTGAGTAACAGGTACAGACTATGGCACCATGTGATGTTCCACCTGTTAGCTGGATTTAGGTAGAGGTGGAGAGTGGGGGTTAAATTTACATTGGCAGTATAACGAGCAATATTTACTATACTCAGGTTATGAATGTATGGGGGCATAAAAAGATTTTTAGTGACTTTGTGTAGATGTCAGATCCATACCAGGGAAAAGCTGGCGGTATGCGGGAATGGCTGTATGTATAACGGGTGACGATATGGCAAGGTTTCAGTGTACTCTGTTTTCTTTTCCAACGCATTTTCATTCCTACATTTCACGCTCGCCGTGACTAGTTGAGCTTTTAATTGTCAACTCCGTGATCAGAATGTCTCTAAGGGGCATAACCCAATAAATATGCTACACATATTTTGATCCCCTGTGCTTCCCAGAGATTGATATGTGGAATGGGATAGTCAACCTCGGTAAAGTCAGCACTTTTGTCTCAGTCCCAAGGAGTTGACTTTAAGCATTTTCCACTGTATGTATCATTGGAAGATAAATGTTTTTGACTTATTGCCATTCACTAGCTATTGTTTTTTTCAATCTCAAGATAGTGTTGAAATTTTACTCATATACACTAACATTATAACCCTGAGACTCTGAAGGCAAAACCTGATAAGCTTCAGTTTCATGTAAGCCTTACAGTAGGCTTTTACTTTCAAAATCCTGCATGTGATTTCACAAAAATTCTAATTTCCTAGGGATTGAAAAATGTG
This sequence comes from Peronia verruculata, assembly GCA_038406235.1. NCBI lineage: Eukaryota > Metazoa > Mollusca > Gastropoda > Systellommatophora > Onchidiidae > Peronia > Peronia verruculata. Next base: position 1,673,308 of record JBCAUA010000018.1, on the reverse strand, counting down.
TTAAGGTTTCCATGATGGCTGTTTTTGCTAAGAAAAAGAACACACTGCGTCATTTATTCTCTATGGTTATTACATAAAATCGAGACAGTGTTTATGGCCAAGTCCACCATTCCGTTCAGTTACCACACCACCCACTCCAGGGGGTTCATCTTAATTCAGGCCGAATTTTAGATCCACATTAAACACTGCCTTTCCCTATCTTTCCTGCACACCTTTCCCATATTATAAAAAATATTAATGAAGTGTCTAGCCGGACTTAAGTCCAGCTAGCCCTCAGGTCTATTCGGACTTATTGTCATTTCCCCTGTATTATAAT
>JBCAUA010000018.1:1656595-1672892 GCA_038406235.1 Peronia verruculata | reverse complement strand
AGATAGATAGATAGATAGATAGATAGATAGATAGATAGATAGATAGATAGATAGATAGATAGATAGATAGATGTAATAAAAAAGGATATGAAAACGTGAACAAACAACCACCTGGTGCTGACTGTCACTAATAACACCTACCAGACATAAAGAATAGCCAAGTGCTCATACTCATTATAAACCCCCAGCTGAGAGGCCTAATAATATAAGAAATCTAGCAATAGAACTATCGGCCAGAGGCAAATGATACAAGGGTAATAACCGACTGGGGAGGTAACAAGGATAAACACGTAATATAGTATTGATTTGTCGACAGGAAACATTTATATTTATATATATGAGAGAAAAACGGATGAGTGAATGAAAAAACTAGTGGGCGTGGAAGACGACCAGGATGGCGGGAGTGGAGAAAAGTAGGACAGATTAATGCGTAAATGTTGAAACGAAGGATCGGTTCGATTTGTAGGTTGATGGGCGGAGTGGACACAAATGACTAGATGAACAGGGTGGGCTCTCGGAGTATGTATGGATGGATGGATGAGTGGATGGGTGGCTGGGTGGGTGGGTGGATGGATATATGGATGGATGGATGGAGGGAGGGAAGGACAGCAAGAAGAACGACCCAAAAGAGACCTGCGTCATCGGGTGTAAATTTCATGCCTCATCACCAATTTCATTATTTCCATACAGGCCCTATTCATGGTTTCAGCTGACTTGAAACATTTCTCAGAGATGCAAAACAGCGAAATGTATGTCCGTTCGTGCAGAATTGCATATTTATAGCTACATGTACATCACTTACTGATTAGGAAATAATAGATTAGATAAGGCAAGATAAGATAAGATTAAGATAAGCATTATTTGTCCTACAAAGACTATTCCTTCTTTCCCAGCTGAAAGATAACATAATTATAATTTTCATTCACACACAGAGACACACACGTACATGAATATAAATCATAAATGTAAGCAAATGTTTTCAGAACATGTCAGACTCTATGGGTACAAAATCGCCGATGGAAGAAATGAATTTCTTTAAACTTCTTGAGTAGTTCTCAAGGGTGTGAAACGCGTACTTTTGCATAATATTTCCTTTGATTATCAAGTGGGCGCATAAAGCGTTTCCCGACGAAGGCCATTTCACAAGGTCTATTCCTAAAAACGTACAGGCTCTTAGACAGTGGTTCCCAACGTTTTTGCACTCGAGGCCCCATACCCAAAAGCTTGAAAACCATGCCATCCCTTCCCTTACTATCCAGCAGCTTGATTTACATTTGATTTCTGTGTTCGGAAGGGAAAAAAAACTGATTTTACCCCCAAGCCAGATCTAGCAACTAGCAAGGCTACGCGACCCCCCCCCCCTCTCTAACCCCCGGCCTCGCGACCCCACCACGGATCACGATCCAGCGATTAGGAACTCCTGCACTAAACGCGTTACAATCTGTTATTAGCCCGACAAACCCAACCGAGACACCCATGTTGTCAGTTTCCTGGGAAGTATACAAGGCGGCTGCTTGTTAGGCTCTTAATCCCTTATCAAACTAAAAATAACAGTCCGTCTATTGCCGGGGACCTTATTGTAACACGTCGAGTAGGAAACCGTGTACAAATTGCCTTTCCCAGCGACTATCAGACCCTGTTAGGATTCAGGGGCTTCTGATTCCAAGTCCAACGGCCTAATCGCTAGGTCACGGCATCGGCGCCCCTGCAAAGGAAGAGGAGTGAGGAGGAAGAATAAGAGGTGAAAACACGTGATACAAATAAATTATCTTGTCCAACTGGAAATGAGTAGAGATCGGTGATAGAGAGCCCATAAGAAGAAGATAGTGCCCTAAATGCGTGGGCGTGGCTATAAACGTCTGCGCCTTGTAGAAAAACTTTCGTCCAGGATTCAGCCAAGGGATTGGGACGATTGGAAGAGAAGACTCGCATTTCTTTTCTGTGGCTCAACGGTCCCTGTCTTCTTTGGTAAGTAAGTCTGACGCTTAGCCTTCTCGGACGAGGGCAAGTAACGCAACTTAAATAATCCCTGGCAATTAAAATGGGACGAAGAGTAGGCGGAAACGCTGCTGTTCAGCAAATATTTCCACCTCCCAAATTCCATTTTCTATCATTTTTTCTTTCACCAAACAGAACCACAGGTGTGAACAAACCAAATCTCTAAAGGCTACTGTTATTTAAAAGTGCAATATCCCTTCTCCTTTGTCGTTAAAACGGCTTCAATGGAAAAAATGCAATGAATAAAACCGAGGTAAAAGGACTCCACCCCCCCCCCCCCATCCCGAACCCTCCCCTCAAAATGCTTTCTATCTACAATAATATCTGGGCAGGCAGTTAAAGCCCAGCTAATCCTACTTTCTTAGGTCTGTGAGCTAAACACGTAGATGAAAAATACAATTCTCTTTCATTCCGTTTTCATCACTCGCCTCCGGTCCTCTTATGCACCACTGACAGAAACCTAATAAGAGGGATGAACACCTGCAAGTTGTACTTATTTGGCGTGGTTTCATTTTAGAATGCTGGAGCTCTTTATGTGTGGTTGTGTGCATGTGTTAGAGGATGATATGCAAATGAATGTATGACTAATAATGTATTTAACATTATGCGTAAGTATTACGATTTGTTTATATGATTTTGAATCCAGCTCGTTTCTACACTGTACAAAAAATTCTCCTTTATGGAAAATAAAGTTATCTCATATCTTATATCTTATTGGGGGGGGGGGGGGGGTGAAACAAAATGATGTGGTAAATAACCATCTCGATGTAGGGGCTTATGTACATATTGCTCAACTGCGCATTTCAACGAAAGACCCACATCTTTAGAATAGATTGAGACGATGTAATATGGATTTTTCAGACTGCTTTGATATCAGCCTGTCGTCCTGCCATATACCGACCTTATCGGTTATTCAAAGCCGTCAGAGTGAGTGCTTTTGCCCAAAGCTGTATGAGGGGTTTTCCTATCCACACGCTGAAAGTCGTACCAGTTGGGAACACTTAGGGATGGGCGGGTGTTCAGTTCTCAGGAAAGTGCGTGTGGTGCAAACACTCAGCGTACTGAACAGGGCTGGACTGGCTCGAAAAATCGGCCCGGGAGTTTGCCAATTTAAACCGGCCCATCTGGGACATAGAAGTCCCTACCGGCCCACAGACCTACCGGCCCACTGACGCACCGGCCCATCGGGAAACTCGTAAACTCCCGAGTAGCCAGTCCGGCTCTGTCCTTATCCACATGAGTGAGTACTGCTGACGGGATGCAGGTCTAGTCACCAATAAACGGTTATAACGTTTGTTATATGCTCGCGGCAGAAAAGTTAAGACGCGTGTGTCCAAGACACCACATCAACACGATATTACATCTCTTGCCTTGATATGCCCACAGATTGAGTAACTAATACCGTAGCTTATGTAACTCTGATTTGCCTGCAGTTTCAAGCTTCTAACCGGCAGAGTGGCTGTCAACGCTGTACCTGTACACGGGAACTGTGCTCTGTCTAGGAACACTGCATCGTTTAGGAAACACTGTAATATAAGGGTGGAGTTTACAGTGAGCAGCACACGGTAATAAAGCCTATATAGTTATAATGATGAAGTGTTTTCTCAGGAAGGGGCGAGGTGGGTCTAACACTAAAGATATTATATTTTTCAAGCGTTTGCTTTACACAAAGATAAAGCAAATTTGTCGTTGAAGAACTGTCCGCTATTAATGACGTCATGCATTGAGCTTCTGATCAAGTGCATAAACTGCACGAGTGTAGAATCAGATCTACCAGCTCCGTGCGGTCAACAGCCCTATGTATCACTGGCTAGGCAAAACAACACGACACACGGTCACACGTACGAAAGACACGTTAAAAAATATGTATGTATAACAATTCTGAATAAAAAAAATCTAAGTGCAGGGTGAACATACATCTGACAGATCATTGTCAGTGATCTGGTACAGTCAAAAGCGACCATATTTGAGTCTGCCTTTCCACTGAGCCACTTATTTCGTAATATTTGTATCAACATAATAATTAATTTGTTCAGTGTTCCGTCTTTTACAGACGCCAGTTTGTACACTCACCTCCGTTCAAGCTTGCACATGCACAAGAATATACAATAGTATTACCGTTAGTGATATCCCACTGCAGTCAGTTTTAAAGCCAATCTTGTCCATCGCTGATAAGTTTGGCGTCATCGTTGGCCACGGAAAGGCCTGAACTCCGGGTAGAGTGTGAGTATAGAAAGTGCAAAAATATGATCGCTAGGACTTTTCACTTTGAGTCACTTGGCGTAAAGTGTCCTGGTAGTCTGGCTATGTCGATCTAAAATATGTATTATCTGTAGACGTCATCAGAACGTCGTGTCGGCCATCATCAGCATCTCCATCAACTACTCACACATACACACACATACATGCAGACAGGTGCACTCACAAACACACAGATTTCAATGCACATGCTGCTCACGAATAATTAATGTCTTTCTTGCGTTGTCTCCATCATCGTACCTGCGATCAGGTACTGCGTCCAGGCTATACAGAGCAAATGAACTGTCATACATATTTTATCGTACAGCAGATCCAGCAAATAGGCTTGAGTCGAGTTTTTCTCTCTGTACAGTTTAGAAGCACTGAAAGTGTCACTAGTTTGTTTGTTTCGGTAATGACAGCGACCTGGACAGCGTGGATTCATTGTCAGAGCACAGGTATGGTCTGTGTGGGTGTGGAAACCAGGCCTGGGGTTCCCAAGTTTTCCACGCCCGAGGTGCTGGAGGCGGTGAAGCTGCCCACGAGTGGCGAGAACGCCAGCGGTCCGTTGAAGAAGCTGGGGAACTGGAAGGCTGAGGCCGTCGAGGTCAAGCGAGGGCTCAGGGTGGTCACCGGGCTGAGGGAGCTCCAGAAGTGGACTGGATGCATGGGACTGTGCAGGAACAGTGGGGTCGGGATCCCATGGAAGGCAGACATGGGGTGTTTGGCAGAGGGAGAGATGATGGACATTTGGGAGGAGACGGGGGTCAGCGGCGAGTTGCCCAGGGGTCCCGATCCCAGAGGCGGAACACCCAGCGTGATGGGGCTCGGTTTGGGCTTGCTGGGGACGGGGGTGGTGGCGGAGGATGATGAGGAGGAGGTTGAGGATGCGGAGAGCTGGCGAGTGGGGGAGGATGAGGCAGCGCTGGTGGTGTGGATTCTGTTGTTGTAGGAAGAGGGTAGCGGGGAGGTGGATGGGGAGCGGGAGGCTGGGGAGGCAGAGGAGGATGGAGGAGGTGGGTGAGAGGAGGGTGGCGTGGAGGAGGGAACCTTGGACAGATTCATGGCCGTCATGGGAGGAGAGGGGTCCCTGTGGTGCGGGGAGTACTCCCCACGGCCCTGGCAAATGACGGGACTGGTGCTACGGCCCCGTGGGCTACAGACGCGAATCTCTGGGTTGGCACTGCCTGGTAGCAGGGCACGGTGTCCGATGTTGATGCTGCTGCTGCTGTTGTTGCTGCTGCTGCTGGCCGTGCGGGGTGGGGCGTTGAGGGGCTCACGCTCCCGGTAAGGGGCGGAGTGGTGGGGCTCGGGGCTCAGGTACAGGGGCTGCCACCGACCTACCCGTCCTCGCTCTTCCTCGTCCAGGCGGGAGTGGTGGGAGAGATGACTATGCGGATGGGCACCAACGGCGGGATGATGATGGTGGTGGTGATGATGAGGCATGTGCAGCTGGTGAGAGCCATGGTGCTGGCTCTGGTGGTGGTGGCCGTGGGAAGGAGGGGGCGGGATGAGGGGTGGGGGTGGGGGGTGAGTGGGCGGGAGGGAGGCCCGGTGAGGATCCAAATTCTCCCTCATCTCCCTCTCTCGCTCTTTCTCCCGTTGCTGCAGGTACAGATCTGGCGAGCGCCTCTCCACCTCCAGCGGTCTCGGCTTCACCAGCGTCGGCCGCGGGCTGCTGTCTTCGTTACTATGAATCTGCTGCGGATGTTGTTGTTGTTGTTGCTGCTGCTGCTGTTGATGATGACTTTGCTGCTCATGTTGCTGTTGCTGTTGTTGTTTGTGTATAGAGTACTTCAAGGCTGCGTCTTGGCTGGCTTTGATGTCGTGGGCATTGAAGGAGGCGAAATGTGGCAAAACGCGCTGCCCATACTCGTGGGCCAGGGACTCCATCTTGACCTGAGGATAAAGCGAGTCACAGAATAGAAATATGTCAAGAGCATGGAACAGTTGCACATGCAGAACTGGCCTTCAGTATGCACAACATTTACTAGTCTTGTGATTTTTTTCCGTGTAAAGGAAAAAAAAAATATAAATAAAATACAAAATGCATCTGATAATTAAATGTATCACACGAACCGATATTTCCATAGAGAAAAGCAGCAGTAAAGGCGTGGAAATCTATCCATAACAGAATCTTTTAGAAAATCTATGTATTTATATAACACGTTAAAAAGCAGAAAACAGTATACGCATATTCATTTGAACAAATGGTCAACCAGACGGATGAACGAAACTGGGGCTTTGGACGATAAAAATAACAACAGCAATAAATAAACCTGTAACCATGACAATCTGTCCGGCAAAACAAAGCGTTCTAAACAGGGCATTTTATAAGGAAGTGATACCACAAAGGCAGCTTGGACAAGAATTGAAATACTACGCGTATGGAAATATATTCACGAATAGAATTTAAAAAAAAAAAAAAATGAGCCAAGTAATGAACGGGGACGGAAATAAACTTCTACATTTTCACCTGAAACGGCCTCTCATATTTTAGCTGCTTACAGAATCCCAAAACAGCCTCTTCAGTCAATTTACGACACTGATTCGAGATAATCTTGTTAAACAAAGAGCCCACAGAAAATAAATTACAAAAAAAAAAAAAAGGCCGCAAACTTTAGGTTTAAATATTATGTAGTCCGTCTTAATTAAAAATTGAAACTCGACACCTCAAATTCCTAAACGGCATCAACTCTGATTTCATATTCAATTTGCCAGGATTTTCTATGACGTCATTCCAAAATAAATAAACTCAAAAAAAAAATAATAATAATAATAATAAAAACGATGTCATATATTCTGTGGCGATGTCATTCGTTTATCTCTCAATGAAACATCATCTTCTTTTCTACATCCGCATTCACAATGTACAATCTCTTCAAGATTAATAACGCACAGGACTTCCGGGTAGAGTTTACAAAGATAATCTTTTCAGCAGCGTAACTTATTTTGGAGCACTGAGCGATCAACCAACAATACTGACCATGCGAGACAAAGAATTGGGTGGGTGAAGGGGGAATGGAGGGAAAAGTGGCGAGGGGGAGGGGGGGGGGGGCTCATATTGCTTTGTTCTCAAAAAGAACTGAAAGGATGCACAATTTTATAGGATACTGTTCATGTAAAGAGATGAGTAGAGAGAGAGAGAGAGAGAGAGAGAGGGGAAAAAAAATCTGACCGAAAAAATAAATAAATAAATAAATAAAAAATACCCGTGTAGACTCTACAGACATTTTGGGACTCACTACGTGTGGACTCTATAAAGACTTTGGGGCTCACTACGCGTAGACTCTATAGAGACTTTTAATTAGTTAATTATCGTAAGGCGGGGGGGAGGGGAGGGGTTCTGGAGCACAACTGTCTTCGAACACCGAGAGTTATCTCTGCATTATGTGCATTGTTTGGCTTACCTTGAAAGGCACTTTAGTTTCGGTCTTGACGATTTCTGGGAAGGACACAAACTTGTAGACAAATTTCTGTCCCAGGGACTTTTTGATGATATTTTTGTCGTAGTAGTAGCGCAGGGCTCGGCTCAGCTTGTCGTAGTTCATATTATGCTTGTTCTTACGCAGTCCCCAAAGACGCGCCACCTCCTCGGCGTTGACCAGCTTGAACTCTCCTTCCTGGCTCGTCCAATGGATGATGTTCTGATGCTGGTTGCTTAGCAACAGCTCTAACAGAAACTGCCACAGCGTTATATTAGAATCCATTGCTGTGGAAGAGAGAGAGACAAAAGTAAAGAAATAACATTATCCATCAGTTTGTCAAATGAATGTGTATGAAAGCCGTCGCAATAATGCTGGTTTACAGTAATATTATAATCCTTTGCTGCTAGAGAGAGAGAGAGAGAGAGAGAGGAAGAGACTAATAGACAGAGAGACGGACAGAGAGACAAATAGACAGATAAAGAGAGAGGAAAAAATACAGAAATACAAACAGAGAGAGAGAGAGAGAGACAAGAGACAGAGAGAGAGAGAAATAGAGAGGGACAAAGACAGAGACAGAGAGAGACAATGAGAGCGACAGAAAGACAGAGAGAGAGAGAGGGGCAAAAAAAAAAAAAAAGACATTTTCGAATGAAATCGTTGAAATGTTTCAAACCGGGTTGCCTAGCAACATGCTGCTCCAAGCAAAACATATTTTAAGTAATTGCGGATAAGAATGATCAACGGAGGATTCTCTGGGTAAGTCAGACATATTCTCGAAAGGTGCGAATATCAATAAGCTAAAGCATGCCCACAATTAGCACTTTCTATGACGTGCTCTATAGGAGAAACAACCATCATTTTCAGTTTTATATAAGCCAATTTAAGAATAATCCACGCTCCCAAAATGAGAGAGACAAACAAAGAGATTTTCATTACGAATTCGTCAAAATGATGGTTAGTTTAGTGCTGGTTGCCTAGCAACGCCCAGTTCCAATAAAAAGAGGGGGGGGGGGGGGGCTGTCTCGATGTTACATTATAATCGATTGCTGCAAACAATATTATCCATAGAAAACGATTAAGGGAAAACCAGATCTACTCCCAGGATTCCAGACGTTAGTGTGAAGCAGATTTACCATTATCAGTTCGCAATTACACATGAATCCGTGCTACGAAAGACAAGACGAAAATCAGGGATTTGGTGGTTTTAATGCTGGTTGCTTGGATACGGCTCCAAAGGGAACAACTGCAGCGGAATATTAGTCACACCTGCTTCGAATGTCGTTATAAGGCAGAGATTACTTACTCATTCGAACAAATCGCAATAGTATTAAATGCTGTATCGACCAAACAGACAGGGCGGCGTTAATCGCAAAGTTCAACTCACGTAGGTGTTGAATTGCCTAATAAATATCAGTCCTTTTAATGACCCGTTCCTGAACCTGCGTAATCAGACCTCAATAGAGACCTAATCCATTTGTGTTAGGACAATATTAATACCTATGTTTCCACAGACGGTATGCATTCCTAAAATGTGTGATATTCCTCGGACACAGTATGACCAATGCATTCCTAAAATGGGTGATATTCTTCTGGAATACATCTTTCTGCCTTTTCCTGACATGCTAGATACTCCTCATGCATACCGGAATGCGTTCCCCAAAATGGGTGATATTTCTCAGCAATAATATGTTTTTTCTGTATTCCTAAAATTCACGTGTGATATTTTTTTACATGGATATGTGTCTCAATGTCTTCCCAAACATGAAGTTGACGTGATATTAAGTCTACAGAATCAAGAAATTAATGATACATGTAGTCAAAGTTGAGGTTCTTTGGCATGCTATCAATCCTATGACACAAAAAGGGGTGGGGGGGGGGGGGGCTGTTCATAAAAATCTACAATCTGTTAAAAAAGCCTAACCCTGAAATGGGTTCTAGAGGGAAACTCCATTCTCCCCCCCCCCTTCCCCTTTCTCCTTAACCTGATGCATGAATGCCGGAATGGAAAGAGGTCGGGGAGGGAGGGAGGTGACAGGAAGATGTCATTGTCATCCACTTACTTACTCTTCCTACAGCTATGCCACTTCTGTCTTCCGTGCTGCTTTCACCTGTCCTTCCAAGTCCCAAGAACAACCCCCCTCTCCCCCTCACACACACACACACACACACACACCTCCCTCTACACAGATACCTTTACACATAATGAACCTCGCAATATCGGCCAGTATAGTGCAAAGTAGATCTACCTGCTGTCTTCACCCCCGTAAATTCACATACTTATAATAACATACGCACAAACAGGCAGGCGGACACCTGTATACAAACACACATACACACTCATGAGACAGGTCAGCATGCCCCCCAGAGTAAAAATGACCCAAAGAGTATCGCATGGTCAGCCGGTGGTCAAAGGGTCAAGCTGTTCTTGACCCGTTCCCATTCGTCCACACTGACTCCCATATTATGCAGGATAAAATATATCACTCGGGAAACAGATCGTAACAAACGGCTGGCCGTCTCCGGCCCCGCGCTAGTCCCATCGCTCACCGACGCCGTATCAGGACCGGAGGATTAGGGGGACCGAGACACAGGCAGAGGTTTTCAGTGCTTGACCATCAATCTATGCAAGCCAAGTGTCCACTTCTTCCTCTTCTCGCGGCCATCTTACAACAAATCACATCAGCCGAAACTAATGAAGTCACTTTTCATAAAAGCCCTTGACCCTATGTACTGTTCTCGCTATGTCGTTTTTCTGTATACAAAAACTTAAGGAAGCGCAAAAATTAGGCTGGCGCTGCTATTCCACTGATCTAGATATTCTATTTAATTTATTTTATTTCATTTCGTTTGTTTTATTTGATTTCTTTTGACTATAATTATATTTTATTTACTTGTTCATTTATTATTTATGTAACAATCTATTAATGTGTTTACTTGTTGATTGTTGTATATTGGGAGTCATGACCCCGGTGTGGCCAGGATTCTAGAGGATGCCCGGAAGTTAAAGACCGAAACATCTAATGAAAGAACCCACTCTTCCTCTAAAGGCCGTCACCTGTCTCGCTCCACCCGAGGCGTTTTCCTACCACCACTATTTGCTGTATTTATTTATTATTTGTGTATATTTAATTCATCTATTTATTTATTCATTTACTTACTTATTAATTCTTTACCTTTTCCCCTTCAAACGAGATTCAATCATTTCAGTCACTGGTAACATGTACCAAAATTTGCCTGGTCGCTTCATAATTTTATTTACTACCGCCAATATAGAAAGTATGATCATATTAATCGTACTCATATTTATAACGTTTATTTTTTTATTGGTACTATTCTCCACATATAGGAATGTGTTCCTTGAATGTGTCCCTTGAGTACGATCTTTATTAACACTAAACATAGTTGGTAGTTAGTTCTTCTTTCATCCCCCGCCCTCATGATCCCCCCCCCCTCCTCAGCATTCTCTTAATTTACTTCAGTATTATTGCTATTTTCTCTTCTTCTTCTTTTTTTTTTTTTTACACAGGCGACAAAAAACAGCAGAGAGACATGAAACAAGAGCGAAGTCCCGTTCGTGGTCCGGTCTGTCTCTCTCACATGGTGTGGTGATCCGTTTCTCAATCTGAACTGATTGGCCTTTCCTGCCTTGAGTAAGGAGTGGGGCAGGGTAAGGCGAAGGAAGGGGCAAAGGGGAAGGAGATACGCGAGATTTAAGATATACCTACAAAAAATGGAAGCAGGCAGCATCTCAAAATTATGTGAAGTGAGCTTTACACATCATTATACTATCCTTCACTCACATGTTATAAAGTATTGCGGTACGTCTATAACACTTTAAAAAAAAAAAAAAAGGAAAAACGAGGAGATAAAAAAGCAAATCTAAGATGTGATATCATTTCAAATCCATTATAATACATGATAAAATGAAGGGAATTAATTTAGAAGTATGGATGGATGGATGGATGGATGGAAGGAAGGATGAATGGATGGATGGATGGATGGATGGATGGATGCATGGATGGATGCATGGGTGGTGGATGGTGGATGAAGGATGTGTAGATGCATGGATCGACATATAAATAAATAAACAAATAAAGTGGGAAAGAAATTACTAAACAAACAAATAAGTGGAAATAAATAAATAAATACATAAATAAATAAATAAATAAATAAATAAATAAGATGTATAAATATTTAACGACTACAAACCTTTTAAAGTTAAATAACCTCTCGCCGGTTATAATTTGACATGCATGTAGGTCTCACAAATTCCACAGGGAACACGACCAAATGCAAAGCATAAGCAGGAAATGTGCACTTCCAGCGAGTGGTTCCAAGTCACAAATAAACAGATCGTATTAATAAACAAACAAATAAATCCCACTTGGAGCAGAAATCACATACACCGGCTCCAGGATAAAGGACTTCAGTTGTTATCAAGGAAGCGGAAAGTGTCAGTATAAATTCTCCGCCAAGTGATAGGCACAGCGAGAATGAGAAAGATAGAGAGAGCGACAGACAAGATGTAACCCAGGAACGGGCAGTTGTCACACTAGCGGCGGCGACAAGATCTCCAAGACATTAAGCGCTGACTCCTCGTTGTCATCGCCTTTTATATATTGCTTTGATCGACAGACGCGTGCACGTATCGGCTTCCCTGATTACGTCAAACTCGCATTTATCTCTCTCTCTCTCTCTCCGTCTCTCGCTCTCTCTCTCTCTCTCTCCCCTCGCGTAAATCTGAACCCCTCTCCCTCGACCAGCCTCTCTCCTCCGATCCCTGGTGACGAACGTACGAGTGACTGCGTGAGCGCTGAAATCGAACGAGGTGAGAGGGGAAAAAAAAAAAAAGACGCGAGGTTTTTAATTGTTGCCATGAACTTTCGGAGTCCACTAGTAAGCTCAGCAAATATTAGAGAGGGGAGGGTGTTTGGGGGGCGGGAGAGGGAGGGGAGGGGGAGGTGATATTTGAGCTTGTCTCTCGAGCATGGTTCGTGCGACATCTCTAACATACTTTGTCAAAACGCCCTCTTCATCAATCATAATAATAATATTATCCTCATCTTCATTTCTTCGTTTCTTCATTTCTGTGAGTGACATTTTTGCCTGCCTGTGATGTGAATATATATATATACTGTATTTTACTGACGGTGAAAAGAATTTCATTTTTGAGGGCAAATAAAGTTTATCCTATCTTATCTTATCTTATCTATTCCAACACAACTTCTCCACAATATCAAAAGGCAATCTGTCACTGCTGCTTCATTCTCTTCACTCTTCAAACAAACAAACAAACAAACAAACAAACAGACACACAAACAAACAAATTAAAGTGCATTTTTTTCCCTGTGTATGTTTCTAGCAATGAGATCCCTGGGACTGAAACTGATGCGATTTTCTCAGAACAGTTGCATTTTCTCAGAAAAGACGTTTCGTCAAAGAGCGCCAGAATCTCCTATATCAATGATGCTAAGTACCTCACTGTCTTGTCACGAAAAATCTATGAGCGAGTGCTTGGGCGAGCGAACGTTAGGCGGACTTTTCTATAGCCGGCTTTCGCTATGTTTAAATTCATAATCTAAACCCACAGTGGATTCCATACTAGCCTGCGCCTCAGAGTGAAAGCGCGATATCATGTCCTTCTTCGGTGGGGGGGATTACTGGCATATTTTTTTGCTTGTCTTCCCTCGTAGCAAATCCAGGCCGCCTTGTGCGCGCGGCTACCAAAGGGTTTTGATATCGATCGGCAGAGAAATATATAGGATTGTCTATCCTCGTGAAGTGCGTAAGTTCTGACATCATCAGCTTCGATGTTCACTTCTGGAATAAAACTTACGTAGTTCGTCTTAATTTCAAGTCTATAAATACTTCAACAGCAGTGCCGGAGTCTTTGTCAAATGTCGCATGATCTTATGTAAAGTTCACGAAAGGATGCACAGTCTTCTAATTGCGATATTTAAGGACTCGCACGACTAAAGAATAATTTCGGGGTATGATTACATCAAAACAACGATCTGGTCTAAATTTGACAAAAACGAACATATGCATTATGTAAAAGGAAAGCCAGGCTGTCACCAAACATAATAACTAATGATCTAATCTGTCAGAAGCACGAGGTCTACGAGTGACATTCAAGGTTAGCCGGTAGCTCAGCCAGGCCTGGGATGAGTCGGTATTCTCTTCAAAAGAAAAAGAGAAAAGTGCAACTGCATGAGATTCTGCAAGGCAAGCATTAGCGTCTCACATTAATCTATATGGATAAAACATCTTTATTACTACAATTCTCATATTGGATCAAGGGCAGCAGGTATGCCACAGAATGGCAAAATGTCTGCATGACACCAGCGAAATAGGACAAAGGTCTTGCTGATGTTGGAAGTGTTTTTCAGAAATGTTAATGAGCCAAATCTTCAGCGAGCTAAGTTATTTGCCTACATCAAGAGCAAGGAGTGTAAGACATGTATTATACGCGTTATAAAAAAAAAAAAAAAAGAAGAAAAATTAGTTCCATGATGTATTTCCTCCCTCTCCATCCCCCCCCCGGGGGCCCGGGGTTTATAAGTAGGTTCTCTGCTCCCACCTGCAGCTGGTGTAAGCCCGCCATCGGTAAGGTTTCTCCCATGGAGTGCCATCCTCGACATTCCAAGGGAGACATCTCCTCTCTCTCTCTCTCCCCTTGCTTCTGTCTTCTGTCTTGCTTTCTTTGCTCTCTTCTTCTTGACGTGTAATTGTATCTTACCGTGTTTTACACAGTATGGCCGTAATCGTGCTGATGTGTCGTAAACCCCAACACAAACAAACATTATTTCCACCCCCCTCCCCCCCACCCACCCAACGGAAACGAACCCCTGTCTAGACATATATATATCTGTCACAAGCTCTCACTTGGTCATGGAGAATCTCTGAGCATGACATCGACAGCCTCCTAACGTTGGACTAGAACGCAAATTGCCAAAAGTACCAATACTCCAATACGTCAGACACTATTTTCGTCGACTGTCACAAAAAGTCGTGACCCTTTGTCCCTTAAGCATAATATCACATGCGACATTAAAAAAAAAAAAAAAAACTTGATATCTTTCATCTTTCTTTCCGACGGGACATTTTCACTTTTATGTTATTCGAATCTTGTGTCATACCGTGAAGTTATACGAGACATGATATAAATAAAATAAGCTATACAACTCACTGTCAGGAAGAAAAAAAAAAATGACAAAGAATCCTTTGCATGTAATGATAATATGATCAATAGACAAAAAGTTACGATTTTTGATCAGTCTCAGAAACAAGTATAGAACTTGAACAAAGGCCTTTTCATTTCTTTAGATTACCAAGCAATATAGTCAAAGAAAGTCGTGAACAACTGAGAATTCATACTGCATGATGCAGTAGAGCATCTAATTGAACGTTCTAAAATTGCCATAGACGGTGAAATCTGATTATGGGACAACATTCTGCATATTGTCATATCCATAGAAAAATATACGGAAGGAGAAACATCCTGAATAGAAATCGTCAAGAGACTCTTAGTCTGCGTCAGAATTGATATCAAGAGTATCAGCAAAGAATGATATTATTAGTATAAAAGACAAAAACAGCAAGCATAATGCATTCATTCATGCCAGATCCTAACGGCTTTCTTCGACACGAGTTGACGAAATGGAGCATAACAAAAAATTATGTTGACTATAACAATTACCAGCTTGTAAACGCTACGTTATCTTTGGCAAGCATAACCTGAACCGAGGTTATAAATGGCAATTCTCCGATCAACTCTAAGCGACAAGATAAACAATATTTCTGCTCTTAATCACTCCAGCCGACGAGTTCTGGAGCTCTGGATCCAAAGATGGTTCCTGCAAACCCTTTTTACTCCATTTTTACGTGACACCTTAAATGTTTTCTGTCGCTGTTGATATTTCTAATTTATCTGGAAGACATTCGTTTCAAGACTTTAAAAAGATAATAAATAAATCAGACCGGTTAAATAGCGAACTGGGACAATATTGGAATATAAAAGGCAGAAGAAATTAAACAATAAATAAAATCTCTCAGTGGCAAAATGAAGTATTTCATAACAATCAACCCGGCCGATTCGCGTTGTTATTCAAAATATTACATATAATGCTTCTTTGTTATTGTACCTCTCTTGTAATACATTCTATTCCAGTTTTAGCTTTGCTAAATCGGATATTTTGGTATCTGATTCCGTTCAGCTTCTCGGTGTTGACACAGAGCATTACTCACGGTCTCTGCGGGTCTAGATGATACAGTTCTGCCTACTCACGTCTCAATTTGTCATGGCTGTTCGGTGTCTATTCTGGGGCACAATAGAGGTCTACAGTCTCATGTCATTGTATTGTGACCCACAATGGCCGCTGCCAGGGTTTTAATAGGAGTTGTAAGGAAGGACAGAGGGAGCCAGATACAGACAAAGAGAAGGATGTCGATAGATAGATAGACGGACGACAGACTGACAGATAGACATTTCGGTACAGACGGCCCGACGGACAGACAAACAGACATACAAACAAACTAACAAACAAACAAACAAAAAGACAGATAGATAGATAGATAGATAGATAGATAGATAGACAGACAGACAGACAGACAGACAGACAGACAGACAGACA
>JBCAUA010000018.1:1620628-1656495 GCA_038406235.1 Peronia verruculata | reverse complement strand
AGAAAGAAAGAAAGAAAGAAAGAAAGAAAGAAAGAAAGAAAGAAAGAAAGAAAGAAAGAAAGAAAGAAAGAGGAAAAGATTCCTTAATCTCATGAGATGTATTACCTGCAATGACAAGGTATATTTCAAAGCCTTCACTTGTGTCAAATTTGGTGTATATGATTTGAAAATTCTGTGTATTTTATAGAAGCTCTATGTTGACTGAAATGTCCTTTCAATTACATAAACTAGTGCGACGAAAACGAGGAAATACATATATATAACAGTTTAAACAAATAACACACATTCGGGGGAAAAAAGAACAAAATAAATTCAGGATTAAAACCACAAGAATTGTTTATTATTATGTTATTTGTATTTTACACGTCATAAAAAATACTTCCATTTCACAAAAGACAAAAAAAAAAAATGTTAAAAAAAAAAACAACAACTGAATTCTTAAATTCGTATCGATTTGTGTGCCAATCTTTTTTCGTTATAATGATTGACGTAAAATTAGCCCCCACAACACTGATTTTGCCGCTAAGTTATGTTATTAAACCTGCGGGCTCATGGGCAGATAAACCAAACAATGCAAGTATGATGTCACTGCAGAGCAAGCATTGGCAACGTACACAACTACTACTAGCTGTCTTTAGACTGCTTCTTTCTTTCCTCTTCTTCTTTTCTTCTCCTTCCATCCCTGTTTCAGGTTGAAAGACTTTTTCCCCCCTCGCTCTTCCCCCCCCCCCCTTTTTTTTTTAAATTCGCCCATATAGATACGATTACTATGCGAATGCCAAGGCTCCAAATTAACAATCATCTGCACAAACAATTTTCTTTTTCTTCCCCTCGCCATGAAATTTCTCGTTATTTTGACGAGCTTCAACATCCAGCGAATAGCTTCATCTGATACTGGCGCCAATGACAACGGGAAATCTGAGAGGTAACGGTGTGTGGCTCAGGGGAGCATGTGGTGGATGGGACAGAATGGGAGGTGAAAACGATAACTTTGATATTTGATAGGGCTGGATCCACCGACTCACTATATTAAGCTACGTCCACCTACTGAAGCCTACCTGAAAATGACGTAGTGTCTGAATGGATCTCAATACTGCTTGCCCTGCAGTGCTCAGGCTTTGATATGCTTGTAAAAAAATGTCAACTCCTCTTATGGAATATTGTATTTATAATATATTAACAGTTTTATCATCATGTACAGTCCAATTGCTTCACAAAATTGTCCATTATGAAATATAACACACTATGATACAACAAGCACACTCCAGTGTTTCTACATTGAACAAAAAAAAAAAAAAAAAATATTATAAAACATTACAAACTCAAAAACGTGCCAGATCAATATAATTGTATGCTGTCTGTAAATTTGACATGGCCAACAATGCCTTTCAAACAACATATGCCAGAGATAAATTTGAGGTTTAGAAAAAAAAAAATAATACAAACATTATACAAGATAGTGACACAACTCTGTACAAGTTATCATTCTTCACCGTCAAATGGAATAGGAATCATCATTGTTATTGCAAACTGGGATGTCTCAATATACTGTATGCACTATATAACAAGATCTTCTTTCAATGGTATTCTCATCAAGAAAAGAATGACAGTGAAAAAAAAAACAAACAAAAAAAACACACACACACACATACAAAACAAAAACAAATAAAAAAAGTCTATAATGAACATTGAACTTTGTCTAAAACTGTGAAGTTGGAGGATTATTAATTGATGGCATTTTAACCAATGAATTTGCAATGACCAGGGTGGAAACGTGTGAAGATTTGCTTGTTACTGGAAAAGTTCAAATTTTCTTCCCCATGTACATAACAACAACTCATGCAAACAAGTTCTTTCAGTTAGTTAGCTCAGATACAGTCCTTTCCTTTCTATCTGTATGTCCACAGTTTTCATGTATTTACATTGTATCCATAAGAAGCCATTTTGCTGCTCTACTGACATTCTGGGTTGAACTGATAAGTGACAGTAATATTAATACTACATTATAAAACAATAGTGGACATTTAGTATATAACTTAATGTGTGTTTGAATCATATTGCTCCATCAAGTCACTAACACTATTTAACAGAACAATGAGAAATCAAGATTAGCTTGAGAGCTGATCTTTCATCACATGAACAGAGACAGTACATCATATTACACATAAACAGCTATTATTACCGCCTCTGGTTGGTGGATGTCTGGGAAAGTCACGAGATTGAAAAATGACACTATGTATTTCACATCTATGACAAATGGGTGATTGAATTTATCAAAACAACCTTGAACTGACATACAAGTCAGCTTGGAAGATGTGCTATAGACTACTGTACTGAAATCTAAGTAGTTATCAGGACAATAACAATTGTTTTGTTCTTGTAGTTTAAATTTATCATCCGTTGTATGAAGCATAGAAACATGAGCCACACACAGTTACAAAGCAATCAAAGATTCTTTGGTAAATGAACTTCAGTATGCAGGATGTTACACAACACTCCGATTTTATTCAAATTTTGTTTACTGTTCTTTTATACAAAATGTCTTAACATTTAAGATGGACTGTCAACTGGCAAGTAGCATTATGTACACTATAAGAAACAAATATCTGTAGAACTTTCAAAAACTGAATAAACTGATGACACTGGCCGAATTATCCAACATATCATTGTTATCACACCATTATCGGGTGGGGGGAGGGGGAGGGGCAGGCAGGCCTATTTCAAAGACCTGACATTTAGATCATGACAGATAAAAGATGATATTGCTCATCCGCTAGTGATTTCGCAATAGCTACTTGGCCATTTAATAGTTTAAAAAAACCCGCATACTACAAGAAACAAACTGTCTCCTTTTGGAAAATGTAGGTGAATAGTTTTGTGTCTTGTAGTTTTCAACAGAAAAAAAGTTTACTACAAAAGTCGGTGTATACTGGGTCAATGATACTGAGAATGTTTTGGTGAGGCTATGTTTCTTTCACATTCAACATCCCAACATGCATGCAGAGTAATAGCAAGCACACAGCAACCTCCTTGTCATTCCATATTGTGGACAAAAACCACCGTCAGTGTATTGGAAGGAAAACCATTCAACAAGACTAAGGAATGCACCAGACAAGCTGTAAGCCTGTTACAGCTTATCTGGGAAAGGTCACCACTAGAGGTATTCTTCCACAAGACAGAAATGAATCAAGCAAAGACATGCATCCAGCATCCTGATCTTAAAAAGATCAAAATGACAACAAACTTTTACATAATTTGAGAGCCTTGCAGCATGAAATATAAATAAGTGGCCTTCCTTGTATTGTTAGTAGAGTATATTTAAATTTCAGTCAAACTGCCCAGCAGTTTCCTTGATTTTATTTCTGTTAAAATCAAACATTGTTTCTGACGACTTGACTTTGGTACTAACGCTGTAAGAACAGTGCACAAAAGATTTACATCTAAAATATTTAAAAACAAATCAACTTCATCTGTGTAATGGGTGGAATTTTTATTCTCTGTTTCTATTTGGAATGCTGATATCAGAAAGAAAACAACAATGGACACTGGTATACATGTACTTTCATGAAGTGGAGAGTCAATGTTATGTACATGATACTACCATACTTGTAATACTAAGCTAGGCTTATTGTCTTTGCTAGCTAACTTTGGTGAATTGCCTTAGTGAACAGGAGAATAAAAATGCAACATGAAATAGTACGAACTCAGACTTGGCCAACTTGAACAATGTCAAACCATACAGCCCCTGAAATGAAACCACCATGATGTACTATATTGCTGACTATCAAAATCTGTTTTCAATTAATTTGGTCAACCAAAGTGACTGCTACACTGAATCCAATCGATGACAAAAGCCATAGTAGTACATGCTATAATCATTCATACTTGGAAAACTCCCTGCTGGGGATGGAGTTGTTCCACACTCCCAACTCAGAAAATCCATTGTTTTGCCAATTTAAGAGTGTGGCTATATTTTGTACCTTTGGAGGAGCAACCCTGTTGCTTATTAATGACATTTACAAGGGTGTTTCATCTCAGTAGGAGTAAAGGGAATTTTTATAAGCATATTGAAACAGACATGGCAAAGCTAGCATAGACCTCCATGACATATTGGACGCTACTGAATTAAAAATCTTACACAGATCACAATTAAAATTTATAATGAGTTTTCCATTAAGTGACGATCAATGGTACTGGTGTGGGCAAATCTTAACTTTAACCCAGTATCACTATGGAATGTTTTCCTTGCTTTTCTTCTCTTCAAATAATGCCAAATCTTTAAGATTGTTCCTGAAAGATTCTTCAGGTTCTACACAGCTGCCTGAAAAATGACATATGGGTTTTTGTTTCATTCCAAATTAGTCCCATAAAAATCTAGCTCCCAAATTCTGCCTTTTCATTCCTAAATGTCTGAAACGGCTATAAACCAAAAAAATAAATAAATAAATACAAACTACAGTGCAACTGCCATGTACAAGATAATTCTCTGTGTAATGAGGATGAGTTTCATGAGAAATGTGACAGTATTGTAATAGTCCAAGAGCTGCCATCTAGTGTATTACTTAAGAATATTCTCATTCTCACTTTTCCAGATCTTCATAACCATTACATTAGAAGAAGATTTCAATATTTTAGCAAAACCTGATTTTTACTTTCAGAAAAAGAAGACAAATAATAAGAGGAATTTTATGCAAGTTAAAATTTGAGACGATCCTAAAATAACTATATGGGTAACAAGGAAAGAGTGTCACACTAGCTCTCCAATGGAGAGACCCAAAACATCGTTGTAAACAATCTGCAAATACCTCTTGTGTCAAAAACTCTTTTGATAAAAAGGACTACTACTCAATGAACCCCTTTGATCTAGACATTCAGAACAAAATGAAAGTGCAAACAAAACACAGAGATAAAAGAAAGGAATACCACTATTCGCTTGCATATCTGTCTAAACTATATTATCTGTGTGCCAATAAAATATATAAAACAAACTTAAAGAAAATATGTTGATGTTGATTTTTTTTCCCATTACAAGATTTCAAGGTAAGGTAAGACTTTTTGATATGGAATACTCTCTAAACTCATACATGTGTTTTACTTGTTTCCATGGTAAAAGATACAGATCTATTTGCTGTGACCCACTTGCTCTAATTCTAATGCATTACTTTTACTGCTGAATTATAACTGTTTAAAGGGGATCTCTGTCACAATCAGACACTGTCAAACAATTGATATGTGAAAAAAGAAAAGCATGTTGAGTTCAGTAAGTAAATTACTACTGGAATGAACAAGTTCAACACATAATGTGAGACCCAGGGCATAATAAATGAAGGCATGTACAGGCAAATGGCTGACCAGGGACTGTGTCATATAGACCTGATAGGTGATACATCTGGTCACGTCTTTGTGTTCTTGGTGATGAGGGAAAATATATGTATGGATAATGTAATCACCATAACCTGGCTTTGTTTGTGATAGACATTATTTTTTCTCTTAAATACACTGCTATTAGTACTAAACTCAGGTTTCTCTTCAACAATAAGGAAATAGATTAAAGTCAAACAAAATTTTGTGTGTCTAATAAATTAATTCACAGATTAAAAAGAGTGCTAGATGGACTCTGTCTACTAACTACTAAGACAAATTCTCTCTCTCATCTCTACCCATTTTAAAAAAAAGTGAGAAACAGGACCAAAATCTCCTGCTCGTCTTAGCTCTTAGTTTGTTAAAAAATAAAATAGAAAATCATATAGCAGACAGCACACAGGCTTATCAAATGATAATCAAGTTGATAATCGAACGTACAAATAAACTCACTCAATACCTCAAATGCTAGGTGAGAAAAAGGACAAACAAAATAACAGCAACGAAAAAAAAAAAAAAAATGAAAATTCAGAATCAAGTTATTGACGGTAGCAAATTATTATGTGTTCATACCAATGTCATGTTGTAATCACATAGACAGATACTAGCAGTTACAAGTACAAAAATATAAAGATTCTTGCTTCTGAGAGAAAGTCATCTGAGGAAAAAAAAAAAAAAAAATTGCCATGTAAGTCAGCGGCAACATGGAAGGACACCTTACAACTGGCCAGTGGGAAAGCAAAATTTTGAAGATGTCATGAAACACAAATTAAGTGACGTGAAAACAAAATTTAAAAAATTAAACAAACCCTTTCATTCAAATCAAAATACAATAAATAATGTTGGTAAGGCTACTGAATGTCAGCACACATACATGCAGAATCATTCATAATTTAAGATGAAATAAAACCTTAAGCTCGTGAAATACCACAGACGTTTACAAGTATTGTTACAGGATTCTTGAACTTAAACAGATAAACAAATTCAAAAGAATGATATACTTTACGATAATGAAGATCAAACAAACACAAAGAGTTGAATGAAAAGAAATCTGGACTGAAATTCTGGAGCTAAACAAGGCCTGAAAATGAACTAAATAAACAAGTTTAGGAGCTTCCAATCATCAAAAAGAAAAAAACAAGACATGAAGAAAAGAAAAGAAGATGAGGAAGAAAAAAAAATAAAAAAATTTGCAACTGTATATTTCTTAAAATTTCAAACTTATCTTCATTTTGGAAATTTAATATTGAATTTGAGAATCATAGCTGGAGGAATGGGTAAGATTAACTGCTGTTAAGAGGTATAAACAACCCAACTATGACAATAAACATGACTTACATCATAACAAACATATATAAAACATGTATATACATGTATATATATATATATATATATATAATTTAAAAGTGACTGACATCTGTGACAATTAAAATGATTGAAACTGGAATTCCTTACATGCCCTGAGACATCCTTCAAATATTTTCTGGTGGGATGAACATGTGAGAAAAAGTGGTGAAGGAATATGCACTGAATGTCTATGACTAATTTGGGTGGGATATGGCAGTATACAAGGAAAATGCACTTGATCCTCAGGATTCAATCAACAGAGGCATTCAGGCCATCATGATCTTGCATTTCACTGACAACTAAAACCTCTGTCTACAAACACTGTGTTTCCTTCACACGAATGTTTCTAAAAAAAAAAATACACAGTGTCTTTTATGTAAAGCTACCCTGACAATTTTCCTCTTTGACAACTGAAAGCACTGCTGACTTGGTGTTAATTTGTTTTGTTTTTTATTTTTTTCATTTTTCTTCAGAAGGAGCCAGATATTAACATCCCGAAGAAGAAAAGATGATAACATTCCATAAAAGAAAGATCTTTGCATTTTTTTTTTTCCATCTTGTAACTGTACTCGTGAGAGATCCTTATTTAACATTAATGTGAGGTAAAGGAATTACCTTTGATAATCTATCTTCTGAGGCAGGGTTAATACTGCTATGTAAGGGTAATAGCATTATCAAGAATGCTATTGATAAATAAAGGAAGGAAGAGATGGGGAACACTATGTGCAAAGAAATAATGAACTTTTTTCATGCTTAAAGTCTGATCTGGCATAGGGTGAATGAAAGGGGAATTGCAACTTCAGCTTATCCTGGTGAAGAAGAAAAACTCTATAAAGAAAATTATAAAATCTCTAACTTTTACTACAAGCTGTAATACTGAAGTGTGGCACTTTTTAAAATTAATTTCACGGGTGACACAAAAATATTTTTACCAAAGCCATGTGAATCAAGTTCTTATTTTCCACTGTCTATACAACTACTGTTGCAAATACAAAGTTATCTTAATTTAACTATATGAGCACAGAAAAGTCTTGGTCGTTAGACCATTGGATCATTAGACTTAGACATAGAAAAGAAAATGTACCCTGGGGAAAAAAAAAAAAAATTAACTGAGCATTTAAATGCTCATCTGGAGATAAAAATGTTAAAAATTACTATTTGCTTTAAAAGATCTGCCAACTTATCAAACCAGCAAATTTCAACAAAACATATAATCACAAGTAGCAAAAAAAAAAAATGTACCTTATAATACACACTGTATAATCCTGCACTCATACACTGTTTTGATTTACAAGAATAATTACAACATTACATTATGTATCATATCATATATATTTGAATTATACGCACGGCATATCAGTATAATAATCTAAAAAGAGACTGACGAACAAATGGACACATGCACAGAAAAAATGTTTGGATTGTTTTTGTAACAAAAGGAGGCCATAAAAATCATGGCTATCACAACAATGCTCAATGTGAGTTGGGTGGACGGCATCTAGAGAATGACTTTGATAGACTGGTGGCAAAAATTACATGCTGGGAACTTGTGGAGAGAACGGAATTAAAGAAGTTGACCTAACAAGCCACACAATTGAATTTCAGCATGTGATACGATGATTGTGATTATGTGGGTGGCAAAACAGAAAGTGGAAACATTCAGAAAAGTAACGAATATTAAAAATAAATAAATAAATAAATAAATGGGACAAAAATATGTAAATGTATTTGTCTTATACATGTATGGCTTTTCAGATGCCACTTGAGAGAATAATATGCTCTTGTCAAAGAAACAGGGTGAAGCAGTCTAATTATGAATCACAACTCTCATTTGCAGTAAGCTAAAATATACTGGCTGCAATACTCCTTCGCTACAATGTCAAAAACTGGAACACTACAAGGAGTGATTTTTAAAAAAAGATCAATAAGAAGGGGTTTTCTTATTATTTATATATATATGAACTGTCTACGAAGGATAAGTAATAAAATTTAAAAAGAGTGGATTTTATACCCATTTTATGAATCTCCCTCCATCGAGGAAAGAAAAATTAATTATAACTTACAAGAATGAAGAATACTTTAAATTAACATCAAAGAATGTCTGTTGCTCATTCAAAGTGTAAATCTTCAGTGGCCCAAAATAAAGAAATTGCCTTATACCTACCTATACAACACAAAATACTGATTCAATAATATCTCCTAATGTCTGACATAAAATAATCTCATACAGTAAGAGGTTAAAAGTCCAATTTCTCCCACTTTCCCTCCTCCCTTTTTTTAAAAAATCCTTGTTTGTCTCTCAGATTATCACTCTCCGTGCAATTTCCCTCCTCAAGACTATAACCTAGGACTACTTTAAAAAAAAAAAAAAAAGAACATTTTCACCTTTCCATTTATCAGAGAGAGCTACCACCTAAAAAAATCTCATACCTCATGGCATAGTTTCCAAAGTATATACCCAGAACAAATGCAAAATATATTATAACAAGTTCTATTTTATTTTAGACAAAGGGAAGAGAAGGGAGACTGGGGAGAAATGAAGGAGCACGAATTTATACCGAAATGATTCCCTGATGGGCAGAATGAAGTTTTATGTCAATTTTTTTTTTTAAACTAAGTTTACTAAACAAAACAAACTGTGCAAAGATTTTTATTACGAATTAATTATTGATCAATAAGGTGCTGGATGATTATAATAAAAATAAAAATAGAGAAAAAAATAAAATAAGAACAATAGTTAATAAAATAATAATAATACTGTAAACAACTGCTTCCAAGTTCAAACTGATGAAGAACTGACCTCTGTATATTCCCTGCAATGCTGTCTAAATTTTACCACTGCCAACAAAGAAAGAATCATTATGCTTTCGTCTTTATTATTAATATGCCTCCACAAAACGAATATGAGATACCTTTAGATACATTCATTTCCCACAGCAATGCTATCCTTTCCAAAGACAGTAATACTCTTATGGCACAGCTCAGCCACTGAGCCCTGGCTCATGCTCTGGGCCTCCATTACTCAATCTGAGCGAGTAACCGGGGGGGGGGGAATCAATATTCTATTAATCAGTAGTGTTTGTTATAGTCTCATTCTCATTACTAAGTATCTTCCTTCTCCTCTCTTCTCCTTTCAAGACAGATAATTAATTACTGATTTTTCCTCAGCAGCAATAGACACTATTATTAATGAATGTATTACAAGATCTGACCGGTGTCCAAATCTGGGAGCTTGTAATGTTGTTCTTGTTGTTTTAAACTAACCTTCTCCTGCCATGTGTCACAGACATTCATTTTTTGTTGTATCATTTTAATATCACAAATATATATCTATCCAGAATTTCCTTAGCATAGTCTCCTGAAGTTTGGGTGGAATTGCAAAAAGTGTGGCCACAATGCCATAGAAACTGCACAAAGACCCTTTCTATTTACAAACAAACGTCCCCTCTAAACGTCTGCATCTAACTACAGAGACTGTTCAATATCAGATGAGAGTGCATTGGCTGGTGGGTGAATGATGCAAATAGAATGAGTTCAGAAAATGAGCTCGGAACAGGAAAAGGCAGAGTGACTGGAGTGCAGGCACCAGCTGACTGCACATGGGTGACCATGATATTTCACGCTGTCAAACAAACAAAAAAAAAAAAAAGCTTCACATTACATATGGAATGAAGTACAAAGGACAATGAAATAATGCAGTGCAACATCATCTGATACAAAAAGTTAATGAAAGTTTGAACAAACTTCAAAAACAAACAAAAACAACAACAAAAATAAACTCTGAGGATAATTCAGTGCAAATCATCACAAGTAAGAGAACAATGTAGACCAATAAAGTAAGGAAACACTCAAGTGATTTTTGCAGGATATGATGCCAAGATGGCAGAAGGTCATTTGAAATATTTGAAAAAAAAAGAACAGCCTTGATGGTCATTTTTGTACTTGCAAAATATTCTTTTTTTTTTTTTTTTATACTTTCGCCTGCAAATCTCTTCAGCTAAACATGCCAGTATCCCTCATTTCTTTGAGAAAATTTTGAGAATTTAACAGATCTTGTGTTTGTCTTTTCGGCCCAAGAGGAGACTGTTAAAACACTTATTAGTTCTCTTTTGTATGACAGTGGAACCAAAACCTATTGCAATCAAGAAATTATACTTGTATGTTGTCTTTTGTCTTAGATGAGGAGCTTTTGAATAAAACTTTCAAAGATGACACAGAGGAAAAAAAAAGTGCAATTCTGTCAGTCAAAAAATTAAGCAATGTATGTCTTGAATTCCAAAACTTCCGCCTTAGATGCACCTTCAAAGCTGATTGAGCATTCTTCAAACTCTCAAAATTAAAGTGCAATAAAGATCATTTTCATCAGTAGTTACTTCATAAAACTGATTTGAAATGTGGAAGCACATAAAATTTTTTTCCTCACCCAAGTCAAGGAGGGTGGGAAAGATTGAAGAAAACTCTATTCCTCACATTTCAATTTCATCAAAGCATCAGTAAATAATATGCAAGATGTTGTGAATAGATTTGAATTATAACAGGTAACCCTCTCAATTATGTGTCAAATGTACAACTTGTCAAAAAAGTAAAAGATGAATTTATAAAAATCAAGTTAAAAATAAGATAAAAAAGAACAAATTGACAGTTATCTTTTTTCAAATTTAAAGGATACATTATATCATGCTTGCCTCTAAAAATTCAAATGAAACAACAATAAAACTTTTTGATTGGATGTGTAAAAATATAGTTAAAAGGAAAGGAATAAAGGGAGTAAACATTGTCAAACATTATTTTCAATTATTTAAGGTGTATATATAACATTCTATACAATTCATTTTCTGTTTTTCTGTTGACTAATTCAAAGTCATTCTGGAGATTTTTTCATTCGTAAAAGGCTACTGTTCTTCCCATTCAACTCTCACAACATATCTACATGGTAGACCCTATCTGTGGCAGCTTTGTTCTCGTGTTGAGCTGTGATGCTAGGTCATCTTGAATTGCTAGCTGACGAGTCTTTCCACTGGTGGTAGCTATAGTGCCATTTGCCAGTTTTGGCATCCCAGTACTGCGATTCCCAGAAGAATTTCTCCTGAGGGCTGACTCAGATTTCACTTCACTGTTGTACGCAGGTGGTCGAGGAAGTCGTCGTCTCAACCAAGCATGTCGCAAAGCCTGGGTAGGTGTTAGACGCTGCTGTGGATCCCAGTCAAGAGCTCGTCGCATAAAATCCAAGAACATTGGGTCATCACATCCTTTCAGAGCAGTGACCAAATCCTTGCTTCCAGGAGGCCCACGTGTTTTTCCTCTGCGTGAACGGCCACCCTGAAGGACTGTGCTACCATCTGGTAATGTGTTGACGGTGCAGTATCGAGGATACCCTTTAGATGAGATAAAATTACGAGCTCGTTTAGCCTGATCAAGGAGCTTTTGAGGTGGCATTCCCAACAGCTCTATAATGCAGGCCAGTTGATCACCTTCATCCTCTCCAGGAAATAATGGATATCCAGTCAACAACTCCGCTAAGATACATCCCAAGCTCCACATATCAATTGGCATTCCATATTTTGCTCCAACTATAACTTCTGGCGCCCGATAAAAGCGTGACTGAATATAGGTGTAGATTCGCTGATGCTCATAGCAGCTGGAGCCGAAGTCAATAACTTTAATACCACTACGACCCTGTTGCTTGAGCAATATATTCTCAGGTTTGAGATCACAATGAATGATTCGATTCTTGTAAAGGGCATCCAGGCACTGCAATATTGAATGAGCAAATTTACGAACTAACTGTAAGCTGAAACCTTGGAATTTATTCTTTTTAATCAGCTCATACAAGTTCATGCTGAGAAGCTCAAATGTAATACAGATGTGATTCCTGAAAGTGAAATTTTCATACATATGAACAATATTCATATTGTTGTCTTTGTCCTGCTTTTTCAAATGTTCCAAAATCCTAATCTCTTCTTGAGCTTGTCGATGAAAGCGCTTTTCATTTCTCACCATTTTCAACGCAACATGAATTTGAGTTTTATGATCATAGGCTTTGACTACCTGACCAAAGCTACCCTTTCCGATAACTTTCAGGACTTCAAAGCGATACGATATATGATCATGAGGCACATGCACATACGATCCATTTTCATCATCATACCCGTTATTGTTCGAACCACCTATGACTCCCTGCTTCTTTTTGGCATTTTGTCCCACAAAATAAATGTCAGAGTAACTGAAGATTTCATGATGCTCATATGAGCTAAGTTTGTGCATGTATTGCTTCATTGCCAATTCTGGGCTCATTCTGTTACCTCTTCTAACGCCTGAGCCTTTACTTCCAGTACTCCCAGCACTAGAACTTGGCCTGGCAACACCTTGGGTTTGTGTCTGATCATCGCCGCCGCCGCCATTTTGAATAACATCACGCTTTTCTGTATGGTGCTTGTGGTCCTCGAATAATTGTTGGACCCGAACACCGTGCCCACTGCTTCCACCTCCTACAGTCTGGCTTGCTAGAGGAGGAAGATGATGAGTATGACTACCTTCCATTGTGTGGGTATACATCGTATTTCCTATCAGCGGTTGACGCTGCTGCAGCACCGGCAGAGGTTTCACTTTAGTGGTCATAATTCCATAATTTTAAGACGTTTGAGCGCCTCCCAAACCTCATTTCCCTAAGATGCGGTTACATTTCAGGCACAAACACTTCAGCTATCCATAAAAGTTACGAAAACACAACCGTAGTGTCACTGGAGGCACAAACGAGCGATGATAAATCGCTCTACTGTTGCTAAATCAAAGAATGGCCTCCGGTTGCCAAGCACGACCCCTATCCGCCGACGTCATGACAGTGACGTCATGGAAACTGGGGTCACGTGTAATCAACAAAGTATACCGAGTAAGTAAAAATCATACACAAGCAAACATTGTGTATCATGAAATGAATTGTTTTTATAAGAAAGAAAGTTATTACTCTGTGAAAGAAGAAATGCCACCAATTGGAGATAAATAAAAATAACAAGTAATAAAATTTGCACTGCAAAAGCAATTAGATTGTCAACTCTCTTCAGGGGATTTTTTCCCCCCTTTCGATCCAGTGGTATGAATAAGTTTATGTATTTTTTGGGAAGAAATTACTTAACTAATGAAAAAAATTCTCGAACGAATTTTTATAAATGTCATATAAATGTTCTCGTTTATATTACAGATAATCCTCAGCCTTTAAATGTCCATATTATCTGTCTGATATATAATATGCTAATATTTAAACAATGGCACGACCATAAAAAAAATTTACATCTTAAAGAAATATAGCATGGTTTCCAGTGCTAGATTTTTTAATTACATATAATACTGAATTTTCCCCCATAACTAGGCTACTCTTGGAATAGTTTTAATTCTAATGATTATGTCGTCAATTTCAAGATTGGTCACTGTTTTTGGAACGCAACCAGGAAGTCCTTCTGTCCAGGCATGCGCTCTTAAACCCAGTATATGCCCTCTGACCTTACATTTTGTGACGTGTTCTGTTGCTTGCTGGCAATCTATGTTTCCTGCATTTTAACAGATACTGCTAGTGCGCAACTGAGTAAAAATGCTGTCCATGAAGAGAGATAAAAAAGAAGAGGAAGATGGTAAGTCGTGGTAATACTCTATATTCTTACTTGCCATGTGAATTAAATGACTTCTGCATATCGTTCTGAACAACCTCAGCCAAGATAGATCTTAGAGGCCGGTCTACAACCAATTATCGATATTGACAGATTGAATTCTTGACAGTGAAATATATGCTCCCAAAGAAATCGAAAAGAGAGTTAAACATTCCTTTGGACAATGCCACCAGGACTCTAGAACATTTCCTCTAAAAACACAAGCTATTTCCACATAATAATCATGGAGCCGATATGGCTGGGTTTAGTCTAACTAGACGGTCTACACTACAGTAGTCTACAGTTCTCTTCTTCTAGTAGTAGTAGTAAGTAGATTAGTCTTTACTTAGACTACTGGCTCCAGAAAGAACTAAAAGCTAAAATGGAATTCTCATCTCATTCTTTCACCTCCAACTATCCCAGTCATCAATTCGGCACTGGTGGAGCACTGTGGTCCCTAGAGGATACATGTTAGCTTAGAATTGTCTTGTGCTGGTCGAGGGACTCATAGCCTACGCTACATGTTAGTATTTGTTAGCGTTAGGGAGGACCGTCACCCACTCGTCGGACCTACATGTTAGTGTTAGGGTGGACTTGCGCTGGTCAAGGGTCCCAGCAGGTTTAGCCAGCGGGATTGTTTTATTATTTGGTTTACTGTAGTGTCAGTCTGGGACCAGAGACGCCTCAGGATAGGGACCGTAGTGCTCCACCAGTGCCATCAATTCACTGATATCGATGATCTTCATTATAATAGATGTAGACCTTGTTTCACTATGTCATAAGGAACACTTTTTTTTTTTCAAATACATTGTTTTGGAGCCCTCAAAACTAGTTAGTTGGTTGTCATGACACTGCATTACTGGGATTGTGTCTGCACCATTACTGGGATTGTGTCTGCACTTCGAGGATATTGTAGATCAACCTTCCACAGACCATTTATACAAATATTAACATATCTTGAAAAACAAGAATGCATAAATTGAAATAACCTGTTAACAATTAGACTTTTCAAACCCTTTAAAATGAGACTGATCCTTTTATTTGATTATAATTAATAATAGTAATAGGTGGATGTTTCGGATTGTAAAAATTAATAGCAGGCCTATGTAATTTTCCTTTTCAGAAAAGCTGATTTTATTGTTATCATAAACATTTGATATTTTGCTTCTTATCATTAGGTGGAGGAAATCCCTTCAACAACTTGGAAAAAAGCACAGTTTTGCAGGAGGTAATTTTATTCACTTTATTGTTGTAGAACCTTATGGTCTGCCAATAGATAGGCTACATTTCATTCCAGCCAAGAATTTATGTGAATTCTAGGTATCTCAACCCCAGATTCCATTTTTGAAAAAAAAAACACTGATATGACATGACAGTCTAGAGTTTGTTAGTTCATTTCCATATTTTGTTTCAGAATAAGATTTGTACACCGTCAGTGCATGGAAAGGCTAGACAGCAGTCAGAGTGAGTTTTAATTTGATCCACAGGAATCACTAGATGGCACATTTATTAACATAGTATTTGTCCTGGTTTCTGTCTACAACTTGTCTTGTATTTATAATTTTCTCTGGATAAAGAAATTTGGTGAAGATTCCTTGTTAGATAGTTTGAGAGCTAGTGGCCATTGCAAAATGCCTAGATGAATTTTTCATCTTGTTTTGTTGCTGTCTAATCACATTGGTATGCTCCTTTGCAGGCTCGCACTTTTAATGAGACTCCAATCAATCCAAGGAAATGTGGGCACATTCTTACTAAAGTGTTGTACATCATTAACCAGGTATTGTTATTTGTGTCTAAAGTATGTGTGTAAATATCTGTCTGCTTGTTTGATGTAAGATTTGTCATCCCTGCATTCCTTTTGTTTTGAAAATGTTTATTTTAGGCAGAAAAAGATATTAAAATTGTAGTAGATTGCTTCGCTAGGTAAAATTTGTCCTTATCATGTGTTGTAGCATCCATATCCCATATCTTCTCATTTCTATTCTCATTTTCTTCTATTTCTGTTCTATTTCTATTCTCTATTCTCATTCTATTCTTCATTTGTTATATGTTACTTATATAAGGTATATATAATTAAAAAGTTTACTTCAGATACATGGCTTTCATGCTTGTGCAATAATCTGTTTAAGGTAGTTCATTGCCTTCAAGCATTGATTTATAGTTTTCTCTTAAGCATCAGTAGATTATCTCTCATTAGACAGGCTGGAGACAAAGGCAAAGTTAGTTATCAAACAAATCTTTAGCTTTTTTTTGCCATTTCAGGGTGAAGCTATTGGCCAGACAGAAGCCACAGGAGCATTTTTTGCTATGACAAAGCTCTTCCAGTCCAAAGATGTAAGTGTTGTTCTTAACAGTGTACACAACTATGTCATTCGCATTTGCTTTGGAAGTAATTACCTATCCTTTTTTTTTTTTCATTAATGTCTCATCAAGTGACAGAACACTTCATTTTGAAAAAAAAAATTAATATTTCAGTTGGATGCTATGAAGTTAGAATCTTTACAAGTTTGTAGGTCATATAGTATTGGTTGACTTTATGTAGTAAGAGGGAAAGAGACTTTCATTCTTTCATTTTCATATTCAGCTTATTTGGTTGCTGTATATGGCAGTTTTAATTATATCCTTGGGTAAGAGTAAATCAACTTGGTCTGTTGGTCTTGGGAGTTCTTTAAAACTCTTACAAAATGAAATTGACAGGCTGAAGGCAGATTGTGGCAAAGAATTTAAGGCCAAGGTAGCTCCCTCACAGGAGTTGAATGGTCCTAATTTAAACAATAATTAAAATTTCCAACTAATTTAAGTCCACTAAAATATAATTTACTTTTTGATGGGCATCATTGTCTTCTCGTTCAACAGCCAATCTTGCGACGACTGGTTTACTTGGGCATCAAGGAGATGTCAAAAATTGCTCAGGATGTCATTATTGTGACAAGCAGGTAATGTTGATTTGTATCAATAACTTTGGGGCAAAGAATTACTCATGCAGAGATATGTTCCAGTTCCATTTTGATCATTGTCATGAAGTTGTCATTTCACAGTTTTGCACTTTATGTATTCAGGTGTCATCAGGATTGATTCAGATCATCTCAGAAGATTCTTAGCAAGATTGTAGAGAAACCTGAAACTTACTCACCATGGGTTAGAATTTTCAGGCTGTAATGAAGGCTTAGCGTCCAGTCTGTTAAATTCCAGAGAGAATCTTAGTCATTGAAAAGTTATCTCAAACAAACATAGAAAAATAAATGAAAAAGTGAAATGTGAAGGAAGCAGGCAAAACTGTGGTAAAAATGTATCTTCATTTGTTTCAGGTTTTCATGATGAATCTGTATGTGCTACTTACAAAAGCCTTATGTGTGATAGATAAAAAATCTGAAAGATTCATGGGGCGGCTGTTTGTGACTTGGATTCTATAGCCTGACATTCAGTGCAAGTATCATAATAAAAGTTAATGCTTGGCAGTTATGATATATTTAGTGTAAACAAAATGAAATGTCTTTTGTCTGTTTTAGTCTTATGAAAGACATGACTGGGAAGGAAGATCAGTTTAGGGGACCAGCCATCCGTGCTTTGTGCTCTGTGACTGATGTAAGTAGTACTCTTCAATTTTTAATTTCACAGTGCATGTTTTATGCAGATGAGTTTTGTAACTTCGTTTGTATATTGATGGTTTAGTGTAAGACTCTGCCATAGGGCAATGGAATAAGTGGCAATTGTAGGGATCTGACAATGAATCATTGTCTTTGCTCAGTAATTTTATTAGTGTAGACAAAAGTCACAATTCTCTGTAAAGTTTTTTTCGGATTGGTATTTCACATTGATGGAATGTTGTTTTCCTCTTCTTTTCTTTTTTCTTTTTTTTTTTTTTTTTTGACCGATGTAAATGCAATTATATCCCTATTATTTCATTTTTTAATTGCTATTGACAGCACACTATGCTTCAGAGCATTGAACGTTACATGAAGCAAGCCATTGTGGATAAAGTACCAGGAGTTTCAAGCGCTGCATTGGTTTCTGCACTGGTAAGCAGCCAGCCATCTCATCTTTGTGCCTTTTCCATTGCTTCCTTCCTGCAGTGCTTTTGAACCTTTTGTTTTGAAAATGTTTATTTTAGGCAGAAAAAGATATTAAAATCGTAGTAAAATTGTAGGTAAAATTTGTCCTTATCACGTGTTGTAGCATCCATATCCCATATTTTCTCATTTCTATTCTCATTTTTTTTTTTTTTAAAGTGTTGTTCCTGTTTACCTTTACTTGTTTGAGAATATTAACAAAATTCCACAAGCATAGTGGAGGATGTTGTCCTTTCATTTTGTTTGGGTTATTTTCTAGAATGTATGAAACAAGACATAGGTTTCAAAAGAATAAAAGTGCCATGATCATGAAATTCTTTTGTCTATTAGAGATTGTTCTCTGTCACACATTTAACAGCTTGATATTAAAATGGAGATTGTATTCTCCATGAGTTTCATCTCATAAAACTTATTAGTCTTGCTACCAGATACAAGTATACTGCAACATTTCTAGCCATATTATTTCCTTGGCATTTCCTGAGAAATAATGTTTTACCATTCCATGGAAGAATTTACAAGTTAAATTATTACGATGTAAATTTGTAAGTTGTGATTCTTCTCAAGATAGAATTTCTGTCAAACATCTGATGATTGTTGGGCATTACCAGGTGCTGTTAAATCTAATACAATGCAACAACAGCCTAGGAAACAAATAGTGAGCTCTTTTTTGTGTCAAATTTTCAGCATCTGGGCAAGAATAGTCATGAGGTGATCAAACGCTGGGTGAATTAAGCTCAAGAAGCTGTGAACAGTGATAATGTAATGGTTCAGGTATGTGCAACAATCACTTTATATATATATATATATATAGATATATTTTTTTTTTTTTTTTTCTGGAATGTTCTTACATCTCTTAGTGTAAAGGTATGATTAGATTGTATGTATTTCTTCAGTGTATGTTTGTCTTGCTTTATATCTTTTTGCTTTTTATCATGTATGAGATTTCTAGTTATCTTTCTTTCACTCACTCTTTCTCTTTATATTTTTTGGATAATTTTTTTTTTTTTTTCTGTAGGAGAGAGAATGCTATACTTCCATGTCTTGAGGTCTAGTAAAATATATTCATAATCTTATCGCTTTCGTTGAGGTCTTTCCTCAAAAATGCTTCATCTCACAGAGTATACTTCTAGAGATATTTTTACAATATATCAGTGTCGGAGAATTTCTTTTTCTGTTTTTGTGTTTAGATGTGATTGCAAGCCTGTGAACTTGGAATGAAAATGTTATTTGCTTGCTGACAAATACAGATCACTGATGTTTAAAATGTCCAAACATTTTCATTAGAATCCTGTACTTGGTGGAAGAAACATCAAATTTATGATGAATTATGTGCGTGCATTTGTTTTGCTCTCTTCTAGTTCCATGCTCTGGGCCTCCTGTACCACATTCGCAAAACAGACAAGCTGGCTGTGAACAAATTGGTGAGCAAGTTCAGCAAGCACACACTGAAGTCTCCGTATGCCTACTGCCTCTTGGTAAGTGTGCAGTTGTTTGTATATTCAGAAAAATAAATGCTTTACACACACTGAATTTGCTAGAGCACTAATTGCAAATCCATAATAATTATGCTATAGTGGGACGATGTGGTCGGAACTTGAGACCGTTTCCCTCAGATTTCATAAGGAAAATGAATTGAGTTTTTGACATGTGTGTTTATGACATACATCTCTCTTAAGAGTAGATTTATTACAGTAAGGGTAATAAAGTCAGTGTGTCATTAAATTTAATTGACCCTGTTCTGCAGATCCGTATTGCTGCTAGGTTGATTGAGGAAGAAGATGCTGGGTCAGACAGTCTTATGTTTGATTTCATTGAGAGCTGTTTGCGTCACAAGTCGGAGATGGTGATCTATGAGGCTGCCCATGCCATTGTTCAGCTGAAGAATACCACAGCCAAGGACTTGGCCCCTGCAGTCTCAGTGCTTCAGCTCTTCTGCAGCTCTCCAAAGCCAACTCTCCGTTTTGCTGCTGTCAGAACACTGAACAAGGTCGGATTTCATTTTTTGGCATATTATTTGAGTCCTTAATTTGATAAGGGATATTTCGAGCACCACTAGCTTGTAGTTTGCAGATGTGTAATTCAAAGAAATGAAATTTGTTATTTGTTCAGTATCAGTGATTGAGTTGAGTTGTTTTTGTTTTTTTTAAGTAATGTTTCCTAAATTAAGGTTATAATATTTCAGGTTTTTGTGATTTTGTCAACATTGATTGCAGACTGCCTCAAAGAAAGAGCTGAAAGAAAATGGTTCATGTGTTTTTGTAGAGTTTGGTATGTTCTTGATGAAATGTCAGTCACCAGGTTCTGTCAAACATTGACTAGCAGTGCCTTATACAGTCTTTAGGTGTTTCTTGATGGTACGGCTGTTTTATCACTTGTGTTTGTTCTGTAGCACCCACAATAAACCTTCATTTGGTGCCTCTGACTTTTAGTCATAGAAAGAAATCATTTGTGTATATCATGTAAATGGTACAGTATGGACAGATACCAGCACAGTTTATTGCATGAAGTTTACCATTTCGTGCTTACTATTTCCCTGTAGGTGGCAATCAAACACCCTGCTGCTGTGACTGCCTGCAATCTGGATCTGGAAAATTTGATCACTGATGTCAACCGTAGCATTGCCACCCTAGCCATCACAACTTTACTAAAGACAGGAAACGAGAGCAGTGTTGATCGCTTGATGAAGCAGATTTCTACCTTCATGTCTGAAATCTCTGATGAGTTCAAGATTGTAGTTGTTCAAGCCATTCGCTCACTGTGTGCCAAGTTCCCACGGAAGCATAATGTGCTTATGACTTTCTTGGCTCAGATGCTTAGAGATGAGGTACAGCAAACAATATTAAATAGTATGATTAAAGATAGTTGCGTATATATTTTTACATTGGGATTTGCCAAGAAAAAATTGGTGAGGAATTTATTGATAATTTGCTTAGTGTTGTTTTATTACTCATCATGATATTTAATTTTTTTTGTCTTCTTATTGCTTCATATCCTGTACAATGTAAGAAATTTTTCACTAAGTTTTTGTTGATGTCATGTTTTTCTTCTCTTTTGCTTATACACTCAGATAATTGCTAAACAAAATAGTTTCGGAAGTAGAGTAAAAATGTTAGTTATTTTTAAGGAGGCATACAACAGACTGTTAATTGATGAACCCGTTTTATTTCAGGGAGGCTTTGACTACAAGAAAGAGATTGTGGACTGTATCATTGTCACCATTGAGGACAATCCTGAGGCCAAGGAAGCAGGTTGGTTACTTGAAGTTAGGACCCCTGTATTTAGCATCTTGAATAGGTCTCATGTATACAGTAATGGCACTTCACTGTGGTTGAAGATCTCATAGGAAAAACATGCAAAGCCAACCATTTGGGTGGTTTGCATCCAGATAAAATTCCTGGTCTATTGTTTAGATGAGCTACTAACAGGATGTTTTTCGGAACAATCAGATTCACAGATCTGAAAAGGACATTCATTAAGATACTATATAATAGGTTCATTTTTAATTGTCATACTTGTCCATGTTTGTTACCAGGTCTTGCACATCTGTGTGAGTTTATTGAGGACTGTGAACACACTGTTCTTGCAACCAAAATTCTGCATCTGTTGGGACGAGAAGGTCCAAGGACTCCTACCCCATCCAAGTATATCAGATTCATCTACAACCGTGTTATTCTGGAGAATGCAGCTGTGCGTGCAGGTAGGAATTTTTATGGGTTGCCTTTCAGTCTATGAAAATTGAAGAATTTATTCGAAGATGTCTGATGCAGCTCTGGTCTGAAATTTTCTAGAAACTTTTCTGCTTTGTTTTTAAAAATATAACTCATTGTAGTGAAAAAATATACATCTTTGTTCATGCATGGAAAATTTGTAGAATGCTGTTCCTTCAATTAATTTTGGGTTATAGATTTAAAGAAAAAAAAAAAAAAAATGTTTTCGTCAAGTTTTTCTGAAGCAATTAATTTTGATAAAAATATCGTTTAAATGATCATGTTTCCAGCATTCAAGTCCAGCTTTTTTTTTTGAGGCAGAGTCAGCATCTACCCATAATTGATTTTCTGTCTACAGCTGCAGTGAGTGCTATAGCTAAGTTCGGAGCCCATTGTGAGGATTTGCTTAGCAGTTGCATCGTTCTTCTAGAACGGTATGTGAAACATGGTGATATGTTTCTTTGTGGAATAAAATTTACTTTTCTGTCTCAAAATTGACCACTGGAGTTTGTGAAAAGAGCAAAAATAGCCTAGGTACCATTTGACAAAAGGTCATAATACTTTATCTACTGTTAGCAGTATGAGGGATGAGCACAGCTTCTTATACTGCTTAGTTCTGCAACTTACAAAACATATTACTTATTTGTTCTTGTTGAGTAATATGTGGACAGAGTTTGAGATTGCTTGTTTGTCACTTAATATATGTTTGTCAAATGAGAATGTAGTAGTGTTTTTTTTTTTTTTGTGTGTTGTTATCTTCTTGTGTTATGATTAAGTATGATATCGTAGTGTCACATAGTCTGTTGCAACACGAATTTGTGTGCCTTGCAGCTGCCAATTGGACACTGATGATGAAGTGAGGGACAGAGCTACGTTTTATGTCAATGTTCTGAAGCAGCAACAAAAGGCGCTGAGCTCTGCCTACATCTTAAATGGTAAGTAGCTGTGGGGGGTGTGACATTCCATGGCATTCACATTAGTGCCTGGATTGTGTTAATCATATCTTGAGGACTGCTTGCCAATGGGAGATCATTTCATGGATTATCTGCCCCTCCCAAGAGAGAGACTACTGTAAGGAGAGATCATTTTGACCAGTCCTGTGACTTCCCTTTCCTAGATGAAAGAAGTGTTAAACAAGCAGTGTACAGAGGGAAAAATCCTGTCTGGTCCTTTGAAAGACTGGTGATAAAATTGTAACAGTAAGAAAAAAAAAAATTCCTTATGTCGGGGGGGTTCATGGTGTATGATTCAAGCAAAGGACGCAAAAATGACTTTTTTTTTTTTTTCCTTTATGCTGCTTTCAATCTGTAGTTTGTCTGGTAAAGGGAAGTAATATGACTGAGCCCAACAATCTCCCATTTGTATTCACTTTTATATGGCCAGTGTAATTGGTGTTGCATCAGACAAACACGTTTTATATATATATATTGCTTTGCAATTTGAAATTGCGCTGAGAGTGGGAATTTTTAAGAATGGTCGCCATGATCTTTTGGTACATCACACAGCAGTGGAAAGAAAGAATTTAAGACTTGGAAAAATTTTTTTTATTATTGTTTGGATTGCAATGTATTGTTGAATGTAGGCTGTCCATTCATAAACTTAAAATTTATGTTTTTGTTCATATGTTACAGGACTGCAGGTGTCTGTTGTGGGCTTGGAGAGAGCTCTGCATCAGTACACACTGGAGCCATCTGAGACTTCATTTGACATGAAATCTGTTCCTCTGGCTACTCAACCAATTGCTGAACAAAAAGGTAAAGAAAAAATATGTCTTACATTGGACATTGGTGGAGGTACCCTTTTTATGAAGCTGGGCCCTGTAACAGCATAGAAATAGTGTCGGTTAATTTTCAAATGAAATTATTTCCATTTTAGATATATTTTTGTGCAGTGAATTTGTTTAGAACCTGCCCAAAATAAGACATTTTGTCCGGGGTTTTAATTTTTTTTTTTTTTAATTAGTTTGAAATAGATATATCCTCTGCATCTTTTCCTTTTGTTATTTTTTTTAATTGCATTTTGTATTTTTGATACATAAATTTGGTATTCTCAACATTTGAATGTTGAACTCTAAGAAAAATTTTAAGAACTTCATTTTGTTTACAGTTCGTGAGGTTCCTGGAGAAGCTCCCTCAGTTAAGCCAGCCCAGGACAAAGTTGCAGCATCAAGACAGGATGTTTATCAAGAACAACTTGCGCAGGTGAATTTTTGTCTTTCAACAAAAAGTACACGTTATCCATCAGATGAACTGAAGTGCATACCTTTCTCTTCAGCACTACTTTGATGTTGTTGTTTCAGACAAGAATAATAAAGAGTATATATATTTTTTTTATTGTTGAACACTTAATTTTCCAAGATATCAAGAAATTTATGGCTGCCTTGTGGAACATACTTACTCCAGGACACATTACCAGTGAGCAAATGGTGAGATTTCATCATGAACAGCTATGATATTGATGGCTCCAAGGCAGATTTGTTTATGAGTGTCTGCAAATTTTCTTCTCTGCTTATGTCACATTTGGAAATCAGAAATATGAAAAACAATGCTTAGCTTCCACTCTAAATACATGATGCTTAAATTCATCTCTATAATGTATTTATGCCTTGCTTGGCTATTCTCAGGTACCAGAGCTGGCCAACTTGGGTGCTTTGTTCAAGTCATCCAGCCCAGTGGAGGTCACAGAATCAGAGACAGAGTATTACATACAGTGTGTCAAGCACACTTTCAGCAATTATATAGTGTTTCAGGTGAGACATCTTTTCCATCCTTGCACTTATCGTGTCTTTGAGGCTTCTACACCTTGCTAATTCTTTGAGACTTCTATTCTGTGTTTATTCTTTTTGTCTCATCTTGTCCTCTTTGTCAGCATCACAAGTCAGCACTTGAAGTGATGGGTGCTAGAGATGGGTGTTAGAGGTTAGTTAGCATTATCAAAAGGAATGGTTTGCACAGGATACCGTTTTTTTGTGCTTGTGTAAATTTCTTTTTTTTAGATATATTTTATTTAATTTAAAAAGAAAAAGATGTGAACATGCATAGTTAATGTATAGCAGAAGTGATTTGTTGTGCATTCATGTGAAATAAGTAAGATGTTAAGGAGGATTCCACTGAAAAAATCAGATTTTGCTGGGGATGGGTTCATAGGAATTACTTTGATGGTGAATATGTCAGTAAAGAAAGTTGTAGCTGATCAGTTCTTTTTTTCACCAAAGTAAAATAAATAAATAGTGGCTGAGCTTTCCATGCACAAATCGGTCTTACCAGTTACAGCAAGACACATGAAACATGATGGTCTTTGGTCATTATCGAAAATGAAAATGACGGACGAACATAAAATAAACTCATCTCCCTTTTTTATTGACACTAATAACTGTGGACACGACGACATTGACATCTGACTCATTTCATCTGGTTGCACAATATATTTAGAAAATGACAGCCATGTTTTAAATTTTGCTTTCCTTTTTTTCTTGCATCTTTGGTATTCAGTTTGACTGCACCAATACCCTGAATGACCAACTGTTGGAGAGAGTGACTGTGGAAATGGAGGCGCCAGAGGGCTTTGAGATCAGCAAGTGTATACCTTGCCCTAGCTTACCATACAACAAGCCAGGCACTACTTACACTTTAGTGCGCTTACCCACAGAGTTGACAAATGGTAAGCATAGCTGCTCAGTCATTCTCAGCATAATTGTCTACCCTCCTGTAAAAATGCTTTGTTCTCATACATTCCAAATAGAATTCTGTTCACCAAGAAAAACTCAAAAAAAAAAAATAACTGAAGTATTAATATACTTCAGTTTTTGTTTTTTGTTTTCGTTGCTTAACCCCTTGTATAATCTCTCACTAATTTTCTCATTCAGAGCAGGTTTCCATATCCTTTTGCTTGCTTTAAATAATATCAAACCATAGTTTTGATATTCCTTAATCTATGTCCTCAAATTTTTTAGCCACAGTTTTCTAACTCTTTGATCATAATTAAAAGATGGAAGTTATCATGGGAAAAGGAATTTGTCTGCAACAGTATGAAAGAAAAAATGCTCAAACTCTTGCATTATTTCCCATTGAATAGTAATGTTATTTTTGTTGTCGTTTTACTTGAACGAATTCTACAAATCTGTCAAAACAGCACTTACTGTTAATCACTTAAACTGATGGAATTTGTGTTGCTGTTGACTTAATTTTTCTTTCTTTTTACTTCTCAGTAACCGGCACATTTGCTTGTACCCTCAAGTTTTTGGTGAAGGACTGTGATCCACAAACTGGAGAGCCAGATGATGAAGGATACGATGATGAATATGTAGTAAGTTGTATGAGAATGCATGCAAAATTATTGTATTTAATTTCCTTTTTTTTATATTGAGTATAGTTGTATGTGCATGAGTTTTGGTTTGGAATCCTTGTCTTGAGTTTTTCTTCTTTGACTCGCAAGTGACTTCTCATACTGACAAGGCCTTGTTGCAAAGTTCACCTCTAATTCATGCAATGATTGCATCTGATGAAGTCAAATCTGAAGGCTTTGACAATCCCTTTTGTAGACACCATTGTAGTAAGACTGGTAGATCTGTTGGGAGTATTCAGTACTTTCTAACTTTTTAAAAGCAAATGTAGTTCCAGTGTTCTTGGTTATAGTGAACATTTTTCTGATATTTTGTGAAAGTATCTTGTTTCCTGTTCACATACGTCTATAAATGTGTGCTGCAGTGAATATCGTGCATGAAATGCATTGTTCTCTCAAAATCAGCCCATCTCTTGATCACTTATACCTTATATGTGGGTCTTTCTTTTTATACATAATTTTGAACTTCTCATGTTTTAGTGCACAACTGTGTTCCTCCACAGATAAAGTAGTACAGATCAGCTATTTGTCACCTTCTTTTACAACATATTTTTTTCCACAGCCAATAAAGTGAAAGGAATATTAATACACAGCTTTGAGATTGGAACACAACAGCAGTAATTTGGCTAAAGTTTAATGAAATGTGGCCACTTGGTTTTATTTTCAAGAATCACAAGGTGGTAGCAAAGATTTGTCTGCATTTTTTTTTTTTTCTAAACAGCATTTATCTATTCTACAATTGATTCCAAAATTTGACTGATTTCAGCTTGAAGATGTTGAGCTGACAGTGGCCGACCATGTCCAAAAAGTGATGAAACCCAACTTTGCTGCATCATGGGAAGAAGTTGGTCCTGAGAATGAACTGGAAGACACATATGCTCTGTCCACTATGAACACATTAGAAGGTGAGGTTATTTTTATTTTCTTTCCTTGCTTTGGTTTCAAGTTAGGGTCTGTAGCTCAGCTCATGATCGCCAGAATGGCTGAGGTCTCTCAGTCTCAGAGCAGTTTTATTGCCATGTCCTTGTATAAACAAAGGCATAGAGAAAAGAAAGGAGGTAATAGATATTGATGCCACTAATCAAAATCTGCATCACAACTTTCTCACAAATCTCAGGCTGTTCCAATGAATGGAACCTTTTTTACTATTATAT
This sequence comes from Peronia verruculata, assembly GCA_038406235.1. Taxonomy (NCBI): domain Eukaryota; kingdom Metazoa; phylum Mollusca; class Gastropoda; order Systellommatophora; family Onchidiidae; genus Peronia; species Peronia verruculata. Next base: position 1,628,875 of record JBCAUA010000018.1, on the reverse strand, counting down.
TGAGTACTAGATGAGCGGTGAATGTTCAAACTCAATTAAGAGAGAGCTTGTGTGTGAGTGGTACTGTGTGTTGTATCAGAACTAAAGGAATAGGGATGTAGGATTAAACCATTTCACTGCTAGCGACAGTATGAGCCATGTCCAAAACATTGTCTCTTAAATGCACGATGATATACTATCAGTTGTCAGCCTACCACCAACTACCCCCTTTCTTCTTTGATTTGATGTTGTGACCGTTGACTAGCATTTCACAGAATCTTTTGATAGATTCTGCACGTGCTGTGAGACCCCAAATCAGGCATAATAATCCTGTTTTTGTAACAGTAACCTTGAACGTCAGTCAGTGCCTCTGATTGCCTGTGGGAAAGAACGTGACAGATGCCCTTTGACTTACTTTCTGTGTGGGTGGGGATTAGTCATGGCTGAGACTTGACTATAGCTGATGCTTGACTACAAAATTAGCATAGCAGTGAAGCGGTTAATAATGGTAATAAGGATGTAGGACATCTTTGTGTAATGATCAAAAACAGTGTGTGCAAGTATATAGATATGATCTGTATGAAACAAAAGTTGTCTTTGTGGTAGGGTTACTTTTATATGTTGTAAATCACATTTTTTGGGGGGGTTTCTTTTTCATCATTTCAGAGGCCATCAAGAACATTATACAGTATATTGGTCTTCAGCCATGTGAACGCTCTGACAAAGTACCTGAAGGGAAGAGTTCTCATACCCTGTATCTAGCTGGGGTTTTCAGAGGTGGACATGATGCTCTTGTCCGAGCCAAGTTGGCCCTTGACACATCAGGAGTCACTATGCAGTTGACCGTTCGATCCACAGATCCAAATGTGTCTGAAGTGCTGGCAACGGCTGTAGCTTAGGATAATTATCAGATTCTTAGCAGTCATTTCGTGACTCAGAATCCAGAGCTGTTCTTTTCCATCAATATATGTATGCTTATGTCAGATATCCATTGTTTTCTCATATTTATTGTTTTATAGGCTGTAGTAAAGCTGTGCTAAAGATTTTTTTTTTTTCTTAAATTTGGAATCATTGTTAACTGGCAGTCTTTTTGTTTCTAGAGAAAAGAATCAGAAATATTGATAACATTTACTAGTGATTGTTATTGTCTCTTTTCTCCCATGATGTTCATAACTTATTCTCTGACCTCTGACAGGTTTAAAAATATTTGCCTGCCCTTCCAGATAGGCGAGTGTACTTTAGACAGGGAAAAGCGGAATAGAACCAGTACAAATAATGGTTGCAGTGGGACTGTATTTCTCTTAAATATATTGTGTTAATCTCTGAATTGATTTTCATGAACAGTTGCGCACTTCTTATGAAACAAAACTAGTTCTTCTAGTGAAAATCATGTATCTATCATTTCACATGTTGAAACAAACTGCAGGCTTAAAGCAGCAGATTTCGGCTTTATTTAATCTTATCTTTGTATTTGAAAGAGAGAGACTCAGTCTAGACATTTACAGAGTCGAATTTTAAAAAGACATGAAATCTGTTTTCTATCTATGGATTGAAATTCCATCTGTGGATTGAAATAAAATTCAGTTATCTGGAAGTTTGTTTTTTTTTGTCACTGTTTCCCCTCTATAGCATCATTATCTTTCCTCTCAGACATCATGAAATATTTGTTGGAAGCAACTTGTCATTCATATTTGCTCATCAACATGCATCGTGGCCTTACTAGGAGTTGTTAAAATGATGAAACTAGACCAAGAAAATAGTTCATTTTTATCAGAAATAAGTTTATTCAGTCAATGGAAATAAGGTTGCCTGGCAAAAAACATGAGATAGTTTCCCAACTTCTGTACACTACATTTATATTGCACAATGAAAATATTGAGTAGGCCTATTGTACAGCACCAAAAACAATATTGTAAAATTAGGAAGTAATGGTTTCAGATGCGTGCTGCATTCACATTTCTGTCAAGACATGCAATTTGTTATACCCAAAGATAAACCATCATAAACCCATGAGTAATGAAAACAGTTTGAAATGTTTTGAAACAGATAATTCCCATACATGACCAAAAAGCTTCTTAAACTTTAATGTTTATATGGAAATCAGATCTGGAATGTTAAAAGCATTTTGAATAGTTTTGGAAGCACTGAAATCACCAAACTTATGCAACACACATCTGAATCTTTACTTCTGTATGACACTGATTTCACAAATATGACATTGGTGCTTTGGAATAAGCTAGATAAAGCTGTAATCATAATGCACATGCAATGACAAAAGAGAAAAAAACAACAACAGACCAATGTCACCAACAATGTGAAGCCCTCAAAGAAAATATCACAATAAGGGATAAGAAAATTGCATTATGCCAGTCTGTATCGATGATGTACTAATGCATCAGCCCTCTGCTCTATAAGAAAAGTGGGAAAGCAAGAGAAAAAGGTCAAAGTGGAGAAGTCAATGGTAAGAAAGTAACAGTAGAGCAATCAAAAAGACATACACTAACAAAGCGCGTCTCTCTCTATACATACATGTACAAATAATGAATGGCACCTAGATCTGTAATAGTCACAGCCATTGCATTTTCCATCTCTCTTCTTCATTCCCACCCCCTCACTCTACTTTCACTTGGTTTTATCTTGACTTGAAACAAAACAACTAAAAAAAAAAGGAGAGCAAGCAAGCAAACCAAACAAATACATACATATATTTGCATCATAATCAAATATACAGTGTACATGCATGGTTTTTGTTCATTATATGGAGAGCAGATTACACAACACATGTACAATATAAATACATAACAAGCAATTCTCTTTACTTAACATAAGACAGATGTACAGCCCAAGGATGAAACAAATCACAGCATGAAATCTGTGGGCTCCCACTTTCCACTCCACTGAACAAGGTAGTGAACTATAGTAATTAACAGAGATCAATGACAAATAAATACAAAGGGGATGGGGGGAGGACCAGAGTTATCATTTTTAGTCATGAAGAATGTCCCAAGTGAAAGAAACCATGGCAGAGAATGGATATTGAAACGTTTTAGCTAAGACCAAACAAGTTGGTCTCATTTTATGTACAACAATTGTTAATACATGTAGAAACACATAAACTTAATTAGTCGATAGATTACCATCGTCCCAGAATTAAACTGTTCTAGATACAAGAATTTCATGTTGCAGTTAGAACAAGTTAATTCTGGGGCAACGACATGTTGACAGTCATACGTCTTAATGATGGTTCCAGAAACAAAACTTTATTAAAGGAAGAGGCAAGGAAAAAATGGAGTCATGTGTTATGATAATCACATTAATGATGTTGAGATTTGAATGCTGGGCTCGATGTAAATATACATGAATGGACTATGAAAAATTAGCTTTTGTGACAGCTTGCAGCTGTTGTTATAAAGGAGAGTGTAAGTACATATAGTACCTACTTATGAAAACGACTCACCTTATTATGGAAGTTTTACTTTTAGATCAATTTTTCTCTTAACAATCAACCTCTTCATTCAATTTCAGTTTGACGGAACATTTCACAATTTTAAAAACACTTGGCATCATGTATGGAATTTTAGCCCATGTGGAATTTTCGCTCCGCTCAACCTTCTAATCTGATATGTATTTTAAGTTACCAAAATTGGGATTTGAATATGAGTCAGTTCTCAAGGATCATACATGGATGTACTAAACCGCATATGAATGATTGAATTTGGGATGGCCTACAAAGTGCTAGCACATTTTCATCTTGATATAAGATGTAGATAATACAACACAGAAGTACCACTGTGCCTACTTGAAAGCTCTGACCATCTGCACACCTTTACATGAATATGGAAAATGATCATGGAGATGATGAGCCTGCTACCAAATATTTTATGTATAGAATTACCAAGGCCAATGGAAAAGAAATTGAGCATATTCGACATCAGTGAGAAATTAACTGCAGTACATTTTTCTAAGGCAAGATACAGTGTATTAAATTCCGAAGTTAACTTGCGAGCCCACAGTCAGAAAAATCTCTATTTTGATTCCTAAATGCATGACATTTAAATCTAGTAAATAACTTACAGGTTACTGATTTCACCTGAAACATGGGTAGGTACATTTACCAACTTGGAGGGGATTTATTCATGTTGAAAATGTCAAGAAGACAAGAAAAAAAAAAAAAATTCATCTGATAACTAAAATCACCAATCACAAAACACAATACACACGTATGTCGATTCCACATTATATAGCACTGAAAAGAGAAAATTTTGAAAACATGATCAAAGCATCATTGTATGTTCTGGAGGTATTCATGTATCCTTAGTTGAAAAAAAGCATCTTGAAATCCCAAAGAGCTGGCAGCAGTCCACATCAAGTAGTTTCACGAACAGCACAAAAGCAGTACAATAAATACATGTATGGAGATCTTAATAACTCGGTGTCTGTCAATGAACAGGAAGGAGTTTCAAATGTTCAGTTTATCAGCAGTACTTTGCTATTTTCCTTCTGCATACAATTTCAATATCAAAGAATATTTTCTGCCAAATAGGAAGTACCAAAACATTGTCAGATACTGTGCCTGTGAGAAAACTGCAGCTAGATTTTCTTTTCTTTAGACAGATGGCTAAGAGAAAATTCGATTCATAGAGTTAATATCAGAGCATAAATACCTCAACACAGTAGTGGTGGAACTAAACACATGAAAATTATTTACCAAAATGAGAGTTGACCCATTTTCCCGTCCCACTGATACTATCGACTCTACACATCGAAAACTCTGATGACAGATTTAATTCACTTCACTGTGTGACAGACAGCATTGAGTAGTTCTTTCAAGTAGGTACTAGCTGACTTCTATTGTAATTGCGTGATACAAGAAGGCCCCCTGCCAAAAGCAACCAAAAAAGAAAAGTTCTCTTAATCTTAAATCTGGCTTGACAATAGAGATTGTTTTTGACCAGGACTATTGCACTCCCTGGACAGACACAACGAATGTTGAACTAGCAGTAGAAAGAAAAAAAAGGGGGGGGGGGGGGATTTGAAAGACTGATCACAAAACATTTTGATAAAAATCACGGCATCAGGAATTTGGAAAACATTTTCTAAACACCGTGAAATTATACTGAACTTTTCATAAGATAGATTTCAGGCAATAAGTGTAAAAGTGGGTTTTTTCCCCTCTCTATTGTACGATATACTTGAATACTCTTATGTCTGCCAAAGGGTAGTACATGTATGTGCAATAAGGCTGCTTAAAAACAATCCCCACCACTCCTCTATCACGTAACACTGCCGGTCATGGATGTACCAACAAAAATGGCATTACAACATAACCGTAACAATCAACTATCATTTGATTTTTCATCTGGGATGTTGATAGCTGTGATGTCCTGTTACCAAAAAAAAAACATTTTCTTCATGATTATGCATGGATAAACAATAGTCCATTTAAAACAATATTTCTAACTTCCTTGAAAAAAAAATATATATATGTGAAATAGATAAGCAGTCTGCCAATGGCGAGGATGATCATTGTTTGTACATGAGGATAAAAAAGAGAGAACAAAACAGTGAAATTGATTGAAAGTGTTTCAAAGGATTCACCATTAAATTTAAGAATAAAATAATGCAACTGCTGAACTAAATCCTTCAGTCTAAGTATTAACAGAAAAATAAACACATGTACAATAATTAACAAACAATCTGGAAATAAATAAAATAAATTGGCGACAACTCCCTCTGTATAATAACATATGCCTTTCAACAGCAACTTAAAAAAATGCCATTTGAAAAAAACAAGTTGATCAAATGACTTCAAGTTATTGCACATAGATGCTGTTTGAACAAATTATGTGGAACTGTAATGAAAAACACATAAAATATAAATAACAGAATAAGAGCCTTATTGCCAACTCAACCATGACTACTAACTATGTAAATATATACATTATTAGATACCACTGGATATTACAACTCATTAAAAATTTAGGTATGACAGCATTACATGTTTAATAGGGCAATAATGCAAAAAAAAAAATTATTATTTTTTTTTTAATTTCTAGTATTCCTGGGTTTTAAAATCTAGTATTTTACTTGTACAATGGAACAGCACAGCTAAAGGCAGTAAAATGTAATATTAAACCATTATTAACAGCGATGTAAATCAGAAAGAATGCCTGCCAACTCTGTATTCAATTAAAGCTTTATGATCACTGCAGCAAAGCCAGAAATTTAACCACTTTATGTCAGAACATATGAGACTTTTAAATATTTCACATGAAAAAAAAAAAAATCAGAACCTCTACCGCTTCTTTCAATAATGATTGTTATGTTATATGGATATGTTCTGTTTCACCTTTCAGTGAACGGCTATCTTGATGATCATCATAAGTGTCAACAGTACATTTTAAAACCATTTTTGAACTGCAGAGGTGAATGACCACAGAGTGATGAGATTGGATTGAACATTCTCTTATGGTTATGTTAAATGATAAAAAAATAATGTCACTAAATATAAAAATTGTTATGACAAATCCCCTTCATTTTTTGCAAGTGACAGTAAAATTTCAGAAACAATACTGTAGCTCTCCTCTCTATGATTTCATGAGTTGTATTCATTTTATATTACTGCACCAAATGTTTATGACTATTTCACAGAGGCAATAAATCAATAGTTCATATTCAACTAAGGAAAAACCTGGAAATCCCAGCTGAAGTGTTTGTACCCCATTGATAAAAATAGAAAACTCACTGATGTTTGCAACCGCTTCACTACGAGATCCGAGAACAATTGTCACCAATCATGTGCGTTTTTATATATTTTTCCATGTCAATGACAGTGAACAGTTTTCAGTGTTTGTACCCCCATACTAAAATAAGACGGGGTTTTCCAGCCGTTCGCTTGGTCAGAACAAATCTATTTTAAAGGATGCGCTGTGACTACATGACTAACAGAAAGTGCCTCAAAAAGCAAGTGAAGAATGAAATAAAAGAAAGAAAGCATAAAACAAAGAAAGGAAAAGAAAAAAAAACAGTACTCAAATGTAAATGAATTATCTGAGTCACAGCAAGCCAAAATGAATTGTGACTGTATTACGAGGATACAAAAAAGTTACAAAAAAAAAGGTCGCATGATGTAAATTTGTGATGGTGGGCAAATATTAACAACAGACTCTAGAAAAGACTTCTACAAATCGAATAAAACATATTTTGGCAGCAAAGATTAAAGTGATATAATTAATTTCATAAGTCCCAGTGTATATGTAAACAAAGTGCTACAGAACCAAAGTTTCATCCATTTGCTATAAGATATATAGAAATTACGAACTTTGTTCATGACAGAGTCATTTCAAACTGACATTACAAGTTTTACTTTGGAATGACAAATTAGGAGAACTGTAAGCAAACTGGTCCTACCCTTCATTGAAAAGCCATACTTTGCCAAATATGCCTCCTACTTAGTACATGTACATGTAACGTACATATGCCAGCAACACTGATTGTTGACTCATTTACTTGTGTCTTCTCAGTATCCAACTAAAAAGCAAACAAAAATGGGAAAAAAATGCATAACTGTCACATAAAAGTCTATGTGTTTAGCCATGATCTATATGACAAAAGTGTTCACTGTTCACATTCTACTTTCACTGGCATCCCTTCAAATCTTGTTGAGAGTAGGAATCAGAAAGCCAATTTCATAACACTGTATACATGTATGTATGAGACAGTTATGTTCTATATATGTCTTTCAACCCTCTGAAGGTGGTTTTCTTGAATATGAGACAGTTCTCATTTGCTCTTGATTATGGCCCTCTAAATCCTCCAAATGAGCCTTGTGAATGAAGCTCAAACATGCAGTGACCCAAAGAAAGATACATGATAAATCAGATTCCCAAGGGGAATAAATCAACATACAAATAAAGTATTTGAGACGCGACACGATGAAATCAGGCGCTCGTCAAACTGAGCCAACCGGAGAAATCATGTGTTTTTCAACAGCGAATGAATTTTTAACGTATTTTTTTTCTTCACCAAACCCTTCTATATCAATCTAAATATGCATTTCAGAGTTCAACTGACTGAAATGGGGCGAGTAAAAGCCCAAAAATTGTAATGTAGTGGCATGGCCTAACAAAGGTAAAGAAGGATTTACAAAAGTGATCAGCCATTTTCTCACTATATTCAGCTGCAGCAACAAGTCTTTAATTGCCAATATCTCAACTTCTACTTAAGGTAGACCAATACTTTTTTCATACACTGAAAGGGAAATGAATA
>JBCAUA010000018.1:1595156-1612899 GCA_038406235.1 Peronia verruculata | reverse complement strand
TTGAAAGGGGGGGGGGTTTTTGGGGTTTCCCCCCCCCCCCCCCCCCCCCACCACGAGATATCCCTGCCTTGTCTGACAGCACTGCAGCCCTGATGCAAGATATCTCGTAACTGTCTCAGGTGCATTAACGCTCAAAGTAATTCCTAAATCCCATATACCTCTTACAATAAAACAAAAGCAAAATGACTCATCTACATATAGCCAACTGATATGATACAAGATTAAGTAACTATCTCGGCTGCTTTGTAACATAAAGATTTCTACTACAGCCCATTTGAGATCATTCTTACATGAATCTTCAAATCCCATCCCATGATTATCCAAACAAGACAAGCAAAATGAATGGGATGATAACTGAATCAAAATTAAATATAGGATACTGTCCTCCTCGGATGTTCATAAAAGTATATGAATACTATAATATTGCACAAATATTGTTGCTTCAATGGCATGCTATAATATGATAAATATGAGTCAAGGAGATCCAAGCAAAAATAAAAAAGCAAAATTGAACATCTCATCTCATAAAATCAAAAAAACATAATCTCAATGGAAGGAATGGATGTCGTCATGGGGAGAAAGGGAACCAAAAATAGCATTGTCCAGTGTTATGCATCAATAATACTTATGCCTTATTTTCACATGCCTTTTGTCTTAGTATAAATACAAGCAAAGCGTGTTCATGACCCAGAGCTTAAATATGATTTAGTAGGAAACCAAATTTCAAAGAAAATTTATTGTCTCTGTTCTGGAATTTTTTAGCTTTGAGTGAGATCCAAACATCAACTTAAAAATACTCTTTCCAACCCCCCCCCCACCCTTTTTTTTTCTTTTCTGTTATTGAAAAGAAGACTGTTTTTTGTGACACATCTGATATTATATGAACAGAATTAACACAATATAAAGGATCATAGTAAAAGTGAACAGATACTTAGCAGCTTAGACCAAATTCTTCAGGTTCTCTCTCCTTTTCCATTCTCGTTTGCTGAGCCTTGAGGTAGTCCGTGTACATCTGCCTGGCATGGTGCAATACGCGGTGAGCATTGTGGCGCCGCACCAGTCGGTCAAAATGCATGGCAATTTCCTCATAGCACATACCTTGGCTAATAATTGTCTCTCGATGCTGAATCAAAAGAGTCAAGCACACAAACATAAGAAAAGGGTTACCAGCCCCAAACTCTTGCGGAGGTGGCAACTTTGAGGGGTCTCTTACTGGCGGTTTTGCTGTAGAGCTAACAGAACTTCCGGAACTTTCCAATGCTTCCGTGGCTTCCTGACAGTCGGAAATATGTGAGTCTGAGTTGGCTTTCTGCAATCCTTCAATCTTCTCTGATGAAGGGGAAATGTCCGGTGCAGAGGGTAAATGCCTCTTGCCCATGCCGGGGGCTCTCTTCGGAGATCCAGCTGGAGAACCTGTTGATTCCTGCAACAAATTGTTCAACTGCCGTCGTTTGGGTGAAGCGAGAAGGCGTTTCATGCTATGAAAAAGTCCCTGGTGATTTGATTCAGAAGAGTTTTCGGCGTCTTTAGCATTCTGTGATTCAGCTTTGATGAAGACTACATTTCTCCTTTCTACAGGTATAGTTTCTGAATTCTCAGCAGAGCACACAAAATCTTTCAGTTCGACTGGCAGCGATTCTTCCACTGAATTGTTCGTGTTGGAATCTAGAGAGAGAGAGAACTGGACCTGTTCTGAGGAATCAGACACACCAGAACTGACCTGCCAACTAGACCCTGCGTCCTCTTCCAGACTGGAGTTGGTGAACCTGAACCCTTCACATTCTTCCACTGGTATGGTAGGCAGGCTGTCTCCCATGTCTAAATGGTTGTCAGATTTGCTAATCTGTTTATCCACCAGGGTGTTGCTCCGTGTGTAGGTCATGTGGGCACCAGAATCACTGAAAGCCTGACCATTTTCATGGTCAAAGTGGTTCTCTTTCACATTGATAATATTGGGACCTATACCCTCATCTGGACTCTCCTCCTCCTCAATCTCTTCACTGTCAAAATCTTCTTTCTTGTTATCATCTTCATCTTTAACAGCAGCTCCTTCTTGAAGAACCTGGTCAATGCTATTGGATTTTCGTTGCATGGAAAGGGTTAACTGGTTGTCTACTTCTGGAAACTCTGAACATGTACCTTCCCCGTCTCCTGGTGAGGTGTCGAAAGATGAAACAACACTTGCATTTTGGCAAGCACCATAGGGTGAAGGTTCTGTGCTTAAATTGTTGTTAGCAGAGGGACGAGGAGTGGGATTAGCAATACGCATGGCTGATTGGGCTACTCGATGGAGAGCCCCCACACGACGCATGGCCAGAAGCTTGGCATACATAGCATGCTGGAAGGAGAAGGTTGGTGAACATGGGGAGCTTGATAGTAATCGGCTTGAATAATCAGGGTCTACCAATGCTAATTCATGATCTGGAGGATTGGGCGGAAGTGTGGCCCACATTACTTCAAGAACATACAGGGCATCCGTAAAGGGGAATTCTCTTTTTAGCTCTAATAGAAACCAGCGGTAACAGAAGAACATATCCCCAGCAGAATTCTGCTGCAAGTAGTTTTGCAGCACTGGATCATACATGCTCAGGACATCTGACAAGTGTCGGAATTTAGTCATGATGGCATTGCCTTCGATGGTGAAGTTTTCTCGCAATCTGTTCATGAGTGCACAGAAACAAATGTAGGCTTGGCCCTCATCCTTCTGAGTGACCAACAGAGGAGATGCTAAGTCACTCATTCCTTGGCAATAGGACACATCTGGGTGAGTCAGAGCATAAGTCACTAGGATATGAAAGAGGGACAGAGTGTTCTCATTTTCATCATTCCCAGCATAGAACCCATGGGAGCGGTCTGTTCTGAGTACATCTTTTTTCACCATTGTTGCAACATATTTCACTTCCTCAGTGGCTGTATTACTCTTGAAACGATCCAGCCATTCTTCTCTCAGCTTTCTATATTCTTCCTCTTTTCTTTTCATGTAATCAAAGCGATCCCTTCCAGACATATTTGCTGGGTAAATATTGAGTAGATGTCTCCATGCCACTCGTCTCAGTGAAGGTTCAATTCCTCCTTGATATATGGATAGACGGAATTCATTAGGTTTGACCATGAAGCCTGCACTGTCCAGATAATTATGGAATTCCATGTCTGACATTGGTGGTTTTATTGGCTTGATGACTTCATTCTCTGGCTGTTTTAAACCTGTGAGAAATAAACAATGTAGGTCAAAGATTCAGATAAGCCTGCTAGTTGTAGAAAGAGTTGAGTAAGTCATGGAAAATAAGATGAATATGAATATAACAGGACACTGAATCTTAATTCATTTCTTTTCTTTCAATCATCTTTCAAATTCCATAGACAGAGTGCTCAATATTACATTTGAAGCCAAATTTCAAACAGTATGCTTTCTAAATGTTATGGTCCTAATCAATTTTGATGCAATTATTTGTCCCTTAAAATAACGGAGGTTATACCACATCACTCAAATAATTCTCTACATGATATGTTACAAAATCAATGATTAGACTAAATCATTTAATATCACCATAGCATTTAAAATCCAGTTAATCAAGTGCTTCATGATAATTAAGTCCAATACTATGAAGCTGTAAGTATCTCAAAAGATCGAAAGGCCTTGTAAAAATCGATCATGCATGCAAAATACCTGCGGAAGTGGGGGGAGGGGGGATGAGAAAACTAGGAATACAATGACAGGACAACATCAAAGAGCAAATCAGGCTTACTCTGTCTGCTACACTGAGATTTGCAGAGGCCAAAACAAATGGAGCAGGGTTGTCAGATGTCATCAGTGGTGCTCCAACCAGTTAATCTAACCAGCTAACCTAATCTATCTATGATTTTCAGCACAAATTCCAAGTAATTCAAGAAACTAAACTATGTATCACTAGTGAGATGAAACATTCTGTTTTATATGATAAGGATTTCCTTACTTATCCTCTCACCTCTAACTCTACCAAAACATACATAGTGAGACAATTCTTACCCATTGCTCTCTGCATCGAATTTACAGTCCGTCCTAAATTCTGTGTTATTGTGCCTGTGATGGAGCCTAATATGGAATTCTTGTCTAACAAACTTGATATTCGATGCTGCGGTATGTCTGCAGGAGCTATCACATCCCAATCTTCCAATTCTGGAAAAAGACAGAAATTGTACAAAGAACTGTAAGAAAAAGACAGTATGTGAGTAAAACATTTTAAACTTGTGGAAATAAATATCTGATTTTGCTAATTTTAAGTATGAACTTTACTCCTATTGAGTCTCTTCTTAACTGATCATAACTGTTTTTTGTTTTTTTTTTCTCACCTTTTATCATTCTTCCAGTCAGGATCAAATTAGCATAACATTTAATGGTTACTCAATGAATTACATGGCATGTCATTTCATAACAGTTGACCATGATTTAATACCTCACAGTAAGTGCCAAAATTTTCCTTAATATACCATAAATCAGCAGTTACCATAAGAGACCATTATTCACTATGCAACTCTTCTCTTAAAAAAACAGTAAATATTTGTTTGCATGTAACATATTGCACAAACTGAACATATAACGCAAAATTTACATTTAACAAAAATTTAATTTCTCAAAATTCATTAGTGGTCTCCGCCTAGGAACCCGGTCATAAGGAGACAAAAAAAAAAGAAAGCGGGCTCTTAGGCAGATGGGTTCTTAGACTGATTGAAAAGTTACATATTCACCTGACCACAGAATGTCTTCACTATTATGATTAGTTGATCGTTACCATAAGTTAAAGATTTATCTATACGAATAGGTACAGCTTTCTTCCATGATGTGTATATTATAATCAAATAAAGCAATTTCTTATCTTTTTTGTCGTAGAATTACATCAATACTGCCCAGCATTTAAACACAAGGTGAGTTTTCATATAAATGTATCACAGTTGAAAGCATAATATTGTCATGCTACCCTGCGGATAATCACACAACTAACTCAAATGTTTACAGACCAACCGAAGTAGCAAAACTGGTGACCAGCCAGGAGACTAAACCTACTCCTCCTTATCCACAAGGCCAATCACAGGTGCTGTCCCATGTGTTGTCAAACAAAGAATTGGTTACGGGTTACTCCACAATGTAGCCTGATTATGCATACATCAACCACCACTTCCATTCCTTTGTCTACCTGTTCTCTCTACCCTGTCCCCATTTTAGTGCACATCTAGCACTGTGCATTTCTCTCAAGTGGACAATACGGTGTAGCATTATATGATAAGTACTTAGGTGTTTTCGCCCGACACTGGGCTCTTAAGCAGAGTTTTTATTTGGGAGCGCCCACATCAGGTTCATAGAGAGGTAAATTACAGAGGAAAAATTCTGTTTGTCAGCAGAGGCGGGCTCTTAGGCGGACGGACTCTTAGGTGGAGGGTTCTTAGGCAGAAACTACTGTAATATGGTTACACATCGTGTCAACGCAAGGAACTGTGCACAATAAAGAGCATCAGTGAATTTCCTCAGAATGACAGTTCCATTTTCGTGAAGGATATTATTCTTAAAGACAAAGTATAAGCTTCCAAATTCAAATATACAGCACCACAAATGCTTGCACCACAATGTTGTTATTTTCTCTCTCTCTCTCTCTTTTTCCTTTTCTTCCATCGGTATCACTTCATTGTCAGGGTGATACCATATGAATTTCATTAATTTAAGTTTTGCCAAAAATGACTTTCTGATCAAACTGATTAGATTAGACTGTTAACCCTTTAACCCTTGTCACCCATGCCTGAAAAAACTGTCCCTGTCCTCCTGGGCCAAGAGTACACATTTCTTGTTTCATGTTCAACATCTTTTGTAAACACAAGCGATCATGGGCACACATTGGTAATCACTGTAGTCCTGAATGTCCTTCTACCAAAGTGACCTATTTGATCCATTTTTAACTATAGTGGACGCGTAATACTGGAATAAGTGTATCAGCCCAGTTTACTGGCCTGTGGGGAATTTGACAACGGAAACTCTGCCCAGTGTACCAGGCTATAGGGTTCAATAGATTAAACACGTGCTACCAAAATAATAGACTTGAACTGGCATGTCTATAAATTTGTTGAAAAACATGGGCTCATAATACAATGTATTAACTTTGCTATTCCCCACCATTACTTAGTGCTCATAGCACTTCTAAGCATTAGCTCACAGTAAATGCCATCAGCTAAGGTTGAATTAAAAAATGCTTTTTCAGGGAAATTTTATCACTTTTTCCTTCTTTTCCTAACCCATTTACAACAAAAGATCTGAAACTGTCTTTTAAAATTGTAAGTCAATTTCTCAAAACATTGAAAGAGTGGTATTACTTCTCAGTTTATACTGACCCTCTTCAAAGGGCCGCAGGTCCACTTTGAGCTTGAGACAGGGATCTGCGGCACACTGGAATGCAGCATCCATATCCCAGTCTGAGAGCATGGAGAGGTAGACAGACTGACCCTCTGAGTCCATTGCCAGGTAGCTGATAGTGAAGTCACTGATAAAGACAATATTACATGCAAAATCAAAGTTATCCCATGACAGACAACCAACTGCAGCACCGTTACTTGCAATTCTCATTACTTATAAAAGACCTAAAGACATGGTGATTAACGAAAACCATCTGATATAACATGTAGTGTGACAGGATCCCCATATATTTATGGGTGAACACTGCTAGCAAGAAATAGTCGTGAGATGATATCTGATTTTGGTTTATCTCAGTTAAGCCCTCTACTGTATTTTAATTGATTAATGAAATTTACCGATTTATTATTCCATTCTACAATAAGATGCATTTTTGGACACTGAGCAATCAGATTTCAACAACAAAACCTCTCCTAGGTTTATGTAGTATCATATCAAACTAAATCATTTATCCCTCATTTCTTTGCATCATTTTTTAGTACTGTTGCAAACGCAATACTGGACACACAATGTACCTGTTGATTTCAAACGCCCTTGCCAAAATGCCTTGCAACATTTCAAAGGATGTTATCTGAGGATCTATCGAGAATTTCTTGTACTCTGGCTGCATTTTACCATCACATTTCTGAAAATAGAAGAACAAAACTCAAAATGATCAATACCAGCACATGATTTTTCCTTCTTTACATCAGTCAGACAATTCAAAACCAAATATTTAACTTTCCCAGATTCATAACAATCACTGAAGTGTGAGACTCAAATTTTTGAGTTTGTTAAACATAAACTTTATGAAATGATCCTCCAGCTTAATACTTCATCTTCTGCTCCCCTGTCTGGCAATACCTGGCCCAAAAATATCAGAAAGATTTAGCAAAGTGAAATGCACAGCTCACTGTCCTTCATTTTCCAAGTATTCTATCTACAATCTGTATATTTATCATTTTTATGTGGCACAGAAAAACATCGTGCTTTGAAAGCTATGATCCAGAAGCTGAAGATGCTTAGAAAGCTTTGAATATCTCAAAACAGCAGATGTGTAAAAATTCAATATTCATCTGGTAAATAGCCAGAAGCAACAAACCCCTGACATAATTACAGCTCTTGCAAACTAATCCAGCTGCTACATCAGAAGCAAAGGAAATGTAAGAGTAAATGTTCAGGATATATCTGTCGGAATTACCTAAAAAGTAGGAAATGACCCCTCGAATGTGATGTCAGCAAACAAGTTTTGTTCTAAACCAAAGCAAGAAATAAGACTACAATTAGAGAAGAGCAATCAACAGGCTCATTCTCCCAAAGGTCAGAAATTTTTGAGAATGGCATGAACTGAAGGATATTTGTCAAATGCAAAGTCAGTCACTGCCTTTACAATAACAGTTTAACTTCAATGCAGTCCTAATTTATGCACACATCTGTTCACACTCAAGTACTTTAGCTCTTGTTGTTTCTTTAAGCGCAAAGTGTTCATCAAATTGTGAAATTCACGCCTGTATAAGAATAAGAATAGAGCCAGTCCATTTTGAAAGATACAAGTGTTATTTGTGGTTGGACAGGCTCTGAGTATTTTAAGAATCCCAAAAACACTGTATGTGAGCATCTCCACCTTGAAAAATAAGTTGAAGGAACAGAGATAGTTTCATATGGAAAAATACTGCAGAAAAAAATTGCACAAAATTAATATTTACATGAGAGAAATTGCAGTACTGTAACGTCGAGAAAGGAGAAAGAAAGATTTTGTGCACAACACATTTGCCATGTTAATGAAATAATGAATAATACTAAAGAAGGGGTGAGGGGGGGAATACGTGTATTTTCGAATCTGACTGAAACATGTACCCCAGGCCATTCACTGGTCAGCAGTCTGATTTGCCCAAGGCTATTGAAATTCTGCATGGCTGTATCTACATCCATCAGCCACTCAGTGCTACTCCACCTTATCTAAAATTACATCACAACAGTTGAAGGTCAGTGGGTCATTCATCAGGGCAATGTCACGGATTTCAGCTATGGGCACTATGAAGCTGAGGACATGATAAATGTATATTGACGTCAATCTGGTAAAAGGTGATTAGTCTCTTGTGTGGTCTGATATCTGTCAAATGGTCCACTGTGTGATTATCTCTGATATTACAGTTATTTACACATGGCTCAAATGCTTCAGCCAGATAAAAGTTACACCTCCTGACACTGCAAACTGTCTCTGTAAGAGAGAAGGTACTAGGCTGAGGCAGATAACTAGCTCTAAGTGCAAATGAGGCATGCCATTTTACACCTACATCCTCAGTCACCTGTGTCTTAGAATTATCAAGTGAGATCATCTGCAAGGATGTGTCATATAGGCTAAGTCTCTGGTAAAAAACATTTCCCACTGTCAACATTACTGAAAAGTGTTAACATATATAGTTTACTATCATCATTGTTTCTACTTCACTTTTTATCTATGGCTCCACACATGATTGTACAACTGGATCTTTCTCTTAATATATCTAGCAAATGATAAGACTTTATAAAAGTGTTCAGGGATATGGGGATATTTCTACTCATTTTTATGGTGTTAAAAAATTCATTGCAACAATGTTGCATTACACAGAATACAATATTTAATTATAACTACTTTTAACTTTCAGGCCCTTGAAAAACACAGAAAAGGTTTAAACTTTCAGACATAGTTCAGTGAAGATATTAAGTGGTTTTTCTTAATACAACAGAGGCTTTGCTTTGCCCTTACTTTTTTCTTAACAGAGCTTCACTTCTTCATTGACCATTTTACACTACAAATATTAAAATTATCCACTTCTCAGACTCAATCAGCACGTCAACAGCAGTGGATAATGGAAACGAAATGTAATATAAGGCTCCCTTAATGCAAACACTGTAAAAAAAATCTGAAAGGTCATTCAACAGAAAGTTTGAGGCAGGCATCTCTCATTTTTACCTGTGATGAGACAAAGTTTACTATTCTATCAGAAGCTTATTGTCTTCTATTTTTTCTTTCATGAACACATTGTACTAAGCTGTGGCAGACTAAGAGGCTTATAGTGATAATACTGCATGGTTACACAGTATGCCTTAACCAATGTTTATCAATGAACTACAAATCAATTTCATCAAAACAAAGCTGCAATTTTTCAACAACAGCTAAGGTAGCCCTACAAGAGTTTGAAAAGAAACAATGAACCTTGGATTGGATAATGCCATATCTATCATACAGCTAAGTTTTTTCTTTTCAGATTTTCCTCTAAACAGTATGAATGAAACTATAATGCCAGATGTTCATAGGTAAGAACTTTTGAAACCAAACTGACTGTTATAGTGTTAATGGAACATTTTTTTTCAGCCAGCTAAGTTATTTTCCTTTGTCAAGTACAAGAGGTAGAAAAAGAAAAGTATTGCAAAGAAGGAAAACAAATGAATTTTGTTAACTGAAATACATGAAACAAAAAATATGAAAAAATTATGACTGAAAAGTTCATCATGTGAATCTCTCAGAATCTTCTGTTACTCATGTTTCAAATATCAAGCAAAAGAGTGATTTTGTACTTCTTCATCATCTTGTATTTGACAAGGGGAAATCATTTGACTGATGGTCTAATTGGCTCACACAGTATTCATCTGTGATTATTTTACAATGACATCTCTTATCAACTTCTAATAGACTCATGGAAGACATAACCTGGGTAAAAGGCATGAGAGCTACTCTACTCCTCCTGCTATCTTGAACAGTTCAAGGTTACATTATCAGCTATGCAAAAAGTTGAATGACCCCACTGATTTCACACAATAAGTAAGTGGGAAAGGTCAAGTGCAAGCAAAAGATAAGAATGAAATGCCCCCCCCCCCCCCATCAAGATTACATTTAAATCAACAATAAAGTAAAATAAATAAAGTAAAATAACGTTGGGAAGGGAAGGGATTTACACCATTACCAAAATGATATTATTATGAGTAAGAATAAATTACATACTACAGTATTTGATTTTATTTGCATTTCGGCCAACAATGCCCTAACTTCAGCTGAAACCTCCACTATTGTTTGACCTACGGTTTACATTACCAAGAAACTGACAAGACAAAACTTGAAAGAAATTAATAAAAGGAAATGAATGTAATGTTGCACGGGACCCTCAACTTTGGACTTTAGTCAAAATGAAATCCTCTGGCTAATTATCTACGAAGGCAAGGTGAATGAACTGACGTCAAATCAGTCCTGTAGTAAGAGCTTTTATCTGTCATACTGATAGGGGGATTTTCCTCTGATCATTTCTACAGTGATCATTTCTTCATTGTTTCTATAAATATTTTTTGTCATGTGATCTGTAACATCAACAAATACAATAAGTAAAGTTTGTGTTTGTGACTTCCACATCACACTTCTATATTATCAAATTTCATCTCGTATTTCTTCAGTTTCCATACAATCAGTATGACTATGAAGTGTGATAAATAAACAGGATGTAACTTACAAGCAATATGATCATCCTGATGCAAAACTTTGATTAAATATATCACCAACAAAGTGGCTGGTTTTCCCTTACTAAATTGCAAACTCCAAAGGTTTTGAGCTTGACTTACACTGTGTGAAGTCCTAATAATTGTACTTGAGATAAAGCCTCAATTGCATAGTTCTATACAGGGTGTCCGTACAGTTAGTGAAAACTACTCTGCGAAATACACATACTAAAAACAACTCTATGAAATAGAATTCATGAAAGGAACTGTCTCTGGGAAAATTTACCTGGGACAAATTGAAGACTGTCATTGTGTCAACATTGAAGACCAGATTTTCATAACTTGCATTTTTAACAACATGGAGCCACAATTAACTGTATAGCAACTTTATGGACACCCTGTATAGTTTTTTTTTTTTTTTTCTAGATAACACCTGATCCACACTCAAGGAAACCTGAAAGATTTAGTTTCAAACTTTTTACACTCTTTATCAAGCAGTTACAAAAGACTGTCTCTAATCTCACTCTCTGAAGTTCTATGAGTATCATTCAAAATTACTAATAACAAAGAAATTGCATATTAAACTGTCATTCTTCCGTCTTGAAGAGAAGATCAACAAATGCATTTAAGATACACCTAATTCCATAAGTGTACGAACAGAAAAATATCCTGTCCCTCAGTCACATTCTTTCACTCTCACTTGTGAGCAAAACATTAGCTGTATCTTGCTGTGCATAATAATATACATGACCCAAATGTGATAAATCAGCCTATCACATATTATCCTCTGTCTTGCAGAGGACTGTGAAAAATATGTCGGATTCACCAAAATATGACTATATTCACAGAAACCTGATGTCTCCTCACAAAAACTAAAACAATTGACAGAATAGAGTCGGGCAACTTTGTCACTGTCAGGCACAGTTGTAGAACTCAACTCCCTCTCGTCCACTGCATGTGCTAGCTTTCTATTAATGTCTCTGCTAATCTATAGCTGCCAATCAAAATGAAGAATGTGGCCCAATCACCCTACTTTCCGACTGTATAATAGAAATTTGGCATTTTTACATTTTTGACTCATGTCGGAAAATTTCACCTTGTTTGTTGAAATTCACCACTAATATTGGACAACTTTGCCACAGTTGGATAAAACGCTTTGTTTGGTTTGGTTTTTTCTTTTTGCTTTGTTTTCTTTTTAGTTCTTTTTGTTTGTGTTTTCTTTTCTTTTTATCATTTCTTTTAAAAATCATGACAAAAAATTAAACCCATGTTACATGTCCCCAAACACACAAAATTTCCAGCTGCCCCAGCACAAGTTGGACGATTTAAATTTTTTACAGCTTTTTCTTAATCCTCATGAGTTTATTAATTTGAAATATTTTTAATTGTTTAACCCAATATGGTTACAAAGAGTATTTGTACAGTAGAAAGTAGAACAGAGAAGCTTGGTGCTACAAAACCATAGCTGGCAAATTTCCCTGACAGTGGTGGTGAATTTACCTGATTAAATTTATTATTTGGTAGAGGCTTCTGATGCTCTGTGGCCACCTACTAGAAGTCTGTGGAGGCCATGTTCCCTCAACTCTGTTTACTTGTGAACAGTGTTCATTGCACCTTTTGGTAACAAGATGAACATGGTAAAAAATGCTCACCTGGCCCGGTAAATTTTCATATGGCTGAAACAGTTACTCTGCTATTATAACACAGTTTTAAATTAAAAATACAAGCTCATGATGATATAAACCATCAAATAATTCTATTAAATAAACAAACAAGCTAATAAAAGCAGTTAAAAAACAATTTTAACAATACTGTGACAAGAAATGATAATCTCTGTCATGCCCAGGAAGGCAAAATGTAGTGCATTGAAGAAAGAAAGGTGAGAAAAGAGAAGAGCCACATTCATGTTGCCACACGCGACATGCTGTTACATTGTTTTCAATCATACATCACTTGATTAATTTAATTGACTTGTGAAATTGCATAGTAAAACATTTTAACTATATAAATGTGATAACATCTGAACTCGCTCAAATGTTGGTAAAACGGATTATTCTAGTTGGAATTAGCATGGCATGGGTAGTGCAGATGGTAATTTTCCCATCTGGCGAAGTTACCCCCTCTACTCTATCAAAAATGGTGACAATGTAATGTTGGAGTGCATCTGGACTACCATTACAAATACTAACTTTATCACAGGCTAACTAATGAAATCTGGCCTGATGAATGTTAGACATTGATGCTTTGGTAAATTTATTTCAATTTCCTTTGCTCAAAGCACAGTGGATGCTGGGTTCAACAATCAAAGTGGCTACAACAACACCACATTAATCCATGATTGATTAATGGCCTAGCCCATTATCAAAACAAATCAGATTTGTAAATCAAGTTTAAAATGACATGCTGGCTTACAGTCAATCAACATTGAACAATAAGACATGAAATAGTTACTTTCTTTCCTGTGTACAATCTGGCCTTTCCATGCTATTCCTGTTGTATCGCTGGGATATTTCTCATTTTGTCGACAAAAATTAGTTTAAATGGACCGGTGTTTCAATGCATAGATCTGCAATCACTCAATCAGACCTCAGATCTTCTAGCCAAATGTTAATGGTAAAACCTTAAAAACACGTGGTTACGAGACAATTCGCCGAGAAAAAAACATATTAAGAACAAATGGACCAACAAAGCTAGACTGGAACTTCTACTTCTTGAGTCTACTCACTTTCACTTTGATTCGGATGACTTCCTTATGATCAAGATTGTAAAATCCAGCCATGGTGACAGCCGAATTTGCTCCTCTTGACAGTATTCAGTCTGCTGGTTTGCAAAACGCGTGCCGCTTTGATGCGGTGACAATTAATTTTTCATTCTCGTGATATATCCTTTATCAACAGCTATTCATAGCCAGGTACTCCCGTTATCTTTTCGCTAGCAGCTGATGATCCTGACGTTGACTTCTTTAGCCTCGTTTCAGAGAATGGGCAGATAACTCTTGATTTCATATTTTACTGTAAAGATCTCTGAGAACCAATAACTAGCCTACCATGACACACTTGAACAAAATAACTCTCTCTGAAAATTTTGTTTCAAGAAAACTGATATTTAATTTTGTGATATGTCCTTGAACACACACACACACACACAAAAACGCTGTTTTACAGAATGAAAATGATGAAGTTGTGGAAGGTGATGATTTTTTTTTTTTTTTGTTGCTGCAAACTGCGTTAGAAACAGAACTCTAGAAAGTGCTCTTTCTTTTGGCAGTAATCATCGGTTTTTACCGTGAGTTCTTTTCACACACACAGAAAACGAATGAAATCTTATCAGAACAACATAAAAAAACCCAAAAAACTCATGATTAATTAAACCCAGTCTTCACTCCACACTGATTATAACATCTTTATGTAGGCCATAGCTTACAGTTTTAATATGAACCAAATTATGACCTCCCGTCACCATTGTAACATTATTTCAAGAAATTTTGCCACTTTTTCTTTAAATGTAAGGAACAAGGAGAGATACAGACAGATAGACAAAGAGAGAGAGAGAAAGAACAAAAACAATAGACACTAAATGTGTTATGAGATGGAAAATAGTCATTTGAATATTCAAAACACACCACAAAACAATTTCAATAAACTGAAGAAGTGCTTTGTGTATACAGGTCTCACACACGCCCACGTGAATTTTCTCAGGATAGGAAAGTGCTTAGTGAGTAAATGGAGAATTTTCTATCCCTGTGTTGCTCTCCCCATCTCTCTTATCTCTCACTCGTGTCTATTGGTCTTCCTGCATCTCTTCGAGCCCATCCTTTTCTGATTCTCTCTTATTCGTCTCCCCCAATGCGTTATATCTATCTCTTTTGCCCCTCCCTCTCTCTCTCTTTCTATCTCATCCTCTTTTTGTTCCTGCAACATCTCTCCTATTGCGTTGTCTCAGGATTTCTGCTATCCTCCCCCCCCCCCCCAGTTTTATCTTTGTCTCTCTATGCCGGCCATATACTTCTTCAATTTCTGTTGCAAAATATCGATAAATAAATGTATGTGACAATCCCATCCAGGATATCTGAGCTCATGGCATAGTAAATGTATATTTATCAGATAATGTAAAGGAGAGTACGAATAATTATGTGTGCGGCATTTATTTGTTGGATGATGTATGGACTTGAAGGGTGTTTTAATGGATACCTCAGTCTCATGAAAAATGGACGAATGAGAGTTACTAAGGTATCTCTCGCGCTTGCTCAGTTTGTATGATGCCACTGCTAGTTAATTCAACTGTGCTTTTTCTCAAGTTATTTTCTCTTTGTGCCTCTCAGCCATTTGCAGACGGCTGTCTCAGTCCATCAGGCTTCGGGTGGTGGCAGTTTTACTGTATTGGCTCTTTTAAGTTGAAAATTATGTTTATCGTGTCTAATATGGAAAGCGGAAGTGCTGTAAATATCCAAATATTTTAAAAGGAACCGAAACGTAGCATTTCGGTGTATAACAGTGTTATGTTATTTTTTTTACCACGGTTGTGGACAGCTGAGATAACCACCACTACAGGAGGTTAAAAAGCTTATAAAAACCACCACCATATGTCAAAACTTGTGGGAAAAGGAAAGATGGATGAAGGGATATTAAACAGCAGGAGAGAAAAAAATGAGAGTATGAGATATATAATTTAATAGTTAACTAAGAACTAGGCGTAAACATTCCATTTCAACAGTCATATGTTCGCCAGATACAGAAAAACCCAAGCTGTAAAAAGTTGTACCTCAGACTTGTCATGTTGGTTGATAATTCTGACTGCTTCGTCCCTGAAGATGTCTGTCGAGTACAGGCTGGTGTAGTTCCATACCAATTCCTTATCCTTGCGGAAATCCATGCCCCACTGGTCCTGATAGCCAAATCAAGACATCCATAATAAAACTGTCATACTTTATCATCTACATTATGTCACAGAACCAGGGGAAATACAACAGCTGTCATATTGTTCTTCTACAGAATCAAGAGTATCAATTAAAAAAAGAAATGTGCTATACTCTGTGAAAAAAATTACTTTACCAGAATTCTTCCATGCACAATATTTATAATCAATTAGCTCCTTAAAGTTTTCTAATGAAATGCCATTCTTTTGACAGTAACTGATCAAACTTATTTTATTATTTTTTTTTTTTTTCAGACAATAAAGTGATAAAATGTCAGTCTTAAAGCTCAGGCTTAGAAAGAAAGAATAAACAAAATGAAATAAAAACCTTCTGTGAGCCCATAGTCAGTAAAATCTCATACTCAGTAGAAATAAAAATTCTCATCAAAGCTCTCTTCAACAAACAACTAGTTTCTTCCAGGCACAAAACATATCAGTCTATTTTGAGTTTAATCTACATGAATGTCTACTGATCTATCCTATCTGGGCTACAGCTATGGACAAAAGCTATTCTTCGTGGAGTCAATCTGAGCTGAAAATGTAAAAAATCTAAATCGATTTTTGAAGAAGTGATGTCAAAATGCACACTTCTGTACTAAAACCAAATTGTATAACAGCAATAATGAAGTGAATACAGATCTAACAGACTATGCTTGATCACCTCCACACTACCATTACATTCCTCCCAATGTGTTATTCTATGAAACCGTGTCATGTACAACATTTTCCATCTGAAATCTTCATTTTCGGCCTTCAGCATCTAAAATACAAGAACAAATCATGACTGAAATGACTTTTCTCAGCCCCACTCAGAAAGCCTGTGATAATGTGTTGCACTAATGTTTCTACTATTTTGGTATTCAGAGCTTAACCATTTTATGGTGTCTTGAAAACATACTATGGTGAACCCTGCTGATATGTACTTACTGGATTCCTGTGCGTTTCCTACAAACATTGAAATAAGCTTAATTGATGGGATATACTGTATAATGAAATAATGTGTCCCTGCAGTATCAACAAATCATCTCACATTAATGCCTTCTCAAAATACCCCCAACACATCCATCCCACAAAAAATCAAATATATATATATATAATTCATATTAAAAAAAATGTCTAATAGGAATGATATAAATGATATAAAGTGCAATATGTTTATAACAGTACAATCTCAGAGGGATTTAATTATAAATTAACAAAAATTGCAGTTTACAACAACTGCTTTTTCTTATCACTTACCAGGTTTGCCTCATAAGTATGGGTATAATAGTCTTCACATCCCTGGTAATAGCCCAAGTGGGATTCAAATCCACGGTACAAAGGAGTGTAATCCCATTTGAACATTCCAAGATGCCACTGGAATCAAAATAATATAGAATTAAAACAAAGTGAGAAGAATTTCTTCATACAACTACACACTGACCACAGAAGAAGTTTAAAAGAAGAAGAAAAAAAAAAAAGGAAAAAAAATATGCATTAACAATTTTTAAAAGTTCTATTATTATCAGACACTTAATTATTAACGGACACTTAAGTCTCAAATTGGCACAAATGGAAGGGCTGATAATATTCTCATGTACTAAATGATCAAATCATATCAAACAAGTGCAAAAGTCTTGTTAACTGAAACAAAATGCTTGATAAAAAAATAAATACCAATAATACAATTCAGTATGAGTCATTTTTTTTTCTAAATTCTTTTGTCTAATATAATAACTTTCTTGTTTTTTTTCTGCTGTCTGTGCCTTTTATATAAACAATGTATTGTGAATAATGTATAGCTCAATGGTTGAAGAGAAATGACACCAAAATCCACATCACAGGGAAGGCAATGGCAATGCCAGTCTATGGTAATACATGTCTATGATATGAGGGCAGGCTGATAATTAAGTTCCGTTTGATCATAACTTTTTAATTTTCCACAGCATATACATAAATAATACATCA
>JBCAUA010000018.1:1569687-1595056 GCA_038406235.1 Peronia verruculata | reverse complement strand
ATGAGCTCTCAGACTTGTCACATCATATAAACAAAGCCACATGTGAGCAATGTTTCCTAGGTCATGTGATTTTGCTTAAAATACCTAATTGTCTGCTGGAAGACTCTGTCAAGCACCAGTGGAAAAAAAAATGGTGGAGTTCGCATGAAACATATCAATCTGGGGAGTGGGATATGCATATTTTTTTTATAGATGCCACGTCAGTTTTTCCCCTGTTCTATTTTCTATGTCACACTCATGCCATATTGACTGCCATAATATTCATTCATTCATTCATTTGTTTCGATACCTTGGCCATTTCATAAAACAGATTTCTAGCTCTTTCGAAATCAACCTGCATTCTTTTTATACATGTATGTTTGTTTTTCTGCAGCCCAAGATTCCTTGGAGATGTTCTCAGAAGATCTTGGCGGACAGGACACAGACTCTGATATTAACCCATCGGAGGAGGATGAGGAAGATCTTAGCTTTGATTGGGGGTCTGAATTTGATGAAATTTCCTACCAGGTATGTTGTCACTCTTTATCTGTGGACTCTTGCAGAACCAGGCTGATACTCAGTGTTATTGTTTTTTTTTTTTTTTTTGCTGTTTAGCTGTGCAGACCTGCCACTTATCCCAATTTTATCAGAATATTCCAATTTTTTCCCACAAATTCCTGTCCTTCCGAATTTTCCGATTGCCTGCATGATATTCCGATTCTTTTGTTTCGCCAACATTGGCCTGGTCATGCCTGTTTTGAACTGTGTTGATTTCATTTTCATAGTTGCCAACCAGTACGGAAAAAATGTATTTAGTACGTTTTTTTACCAGGAGTACGGCCTGAGAAAATACGTATTCTGGTTTTCTAGAGTGGGCAAAAGCCCGCAGACCCACATGAATTAATCAAAGGTCAAAAGTCAGCAAACGTGAGAATGTGTAACCCTTTCGACAAAGTGCGCCATGAATTTTCATCGCTGATATACCGGCGATTGGGGGTATGTCTAGAATTAGTTTTTTTGTTTTTTTTTGTCAATGACAGCTCCCGAGAACAAGTATGGAAAGTGTTTCTAGTCACAGAAGAGTGACATCTTGTTCAAAATACGCCGGAAGGAGTGGGATTTGAAGAAGTTTACAATCGAAGTTTTTGTGTGAATAGAACCAAGAAAAGGAAAGATCAGCATTGAAGAGGATTCGGATAGTGAGATGTCTTGGGATTAATTTGGGGCGGAGATTTTGAAAATAGTGTGACAGTTGACTCCGATAGTGATAGTAAGAGTGCCATTGATGATCTCGGGAGTGCTCAGGGTGGCAGTAATGCCAGCAATGAGGACGAAAGGACTGATCTTGTGGATATAAGATGGGAAAAAAAAAGATACCACACCCAAATCCTGTGCCTCCTTTTAGTGTTGATGATTTTCTCTGCAGAAACTCTTTTCTAAAGACTTAGATCTAGATCTATGTACTGTTAGATAGATTGTTGTGTTCTTTCTAGAGGGCCGCAGAAATTGGTAAGTTTTATTCAAGTGCAAGCATATTAGATTGTTTTTTTTAAGGAGCCTTTCATCCGTTGACTTCTTGGCTTGGGTATAGTCTTCATGTTTTACTCTCTTATGAATGGGGTTTCCCGCATGCTGTGTACGCTCGGCACGGTTGGAGTCTGTTTTTTTTGTTTTGGAAAGGTTGGCAACTATGCCCTAGAAATTGAGTTTTCTGTGCTCGACTGTATATTCTTATAAATGCTTTATATTTACACCATGCTGCAACATAACACTTTATGTATACATACATGTATATTTGACCAGTTTTCTTCACTTTTGTTTCCCCTTTCTTTTCCTGCAGGAAAAGGCCAAGCGTGATGCTGCCAAAGCTACAAAGTCGGGTCGTGGGCGTGGCAGACCCAAAGGATCCGTGGGTGCTGTAAGTATACTACCTTTGCTATATTACTTATGACAGCACTTGGCTGGAGCAATATAAAAATTATCATTTTTTTGTTTTCATTTGATAACTTAAAACTGTACAATGTGTTAGCTATGAACAATAATTTGTATGGTATGTAGTTATGGTCAGTTGAAGATACACGTCTCAGTTTGTAAACATTCACATTTAATTTGAGACTTCATTTGAAAATATGTATGGCTGAGATACACAAAAAATCAATAATTTCTAGATCTAATTCAGCTTGAAAGAAAGAAAGATTTAGATGGGAAGAATTGTGAGAAAGCTTTGGGAGGAAGAGACCGGTATAGAGACATCTCTCTTTCCTCTCCTCTTCTTGACATGTAAATGTATCTTCTTGTGTTTTACAAAGTATAGCCATAATCATGCTGATGTGTTGTTAAACCCCAGCACAAAAAAAAAAAAAAAAAAGTTAAACATGCTGGGATTGTATGCTTTGCTAGCCATCCAGATTGAGTGTTGCTCATCTGTGACGAGTTTGCATATATGCAAGACTAGAATGAAATATTTTATTTGATAGGTTAATTTTCTTTAAAGGTTGAACTACTTTCTTCCACTTAAAATGAGAAACAGAAGAAATAAATTACTATTCTCATTCCTTGTGTTATGATTAAAGGTTTATCAATATATGATCTCGGCATGTGACAGGCCTGTCTCTGTTGAAAGAATCATATTTTGTGTGCACTTGATGTTAGTTTGCATTTTTTAGTTGAAGATCATCTGTCAGTAGTGCCTTGTCATCTGACTCTAGCCAAGTTCATGCATTATTAAGTGAAGCAGATAATAGAAAAACTTGAGCAAAGCTTCAAAGATATCTAGATCTATGCAAAGAAATGTAGTTCTAGATCCAGGCCAGCTATTTGAGCAAACCCATAGTGTAAAAGTTTCACAGCATCATAATGAGTTATTGTTTGTAATTCAATTTTTTCACCAAATAGTAGAGTTATTGTTGCTGTGTAAGAGTTATTGTTACTGTGTTAAACCTTAATTTGTGCACTACATGTGGTGAAAAGTTTCCAGTGAATTTTTTGTTGCTAGAGTTTTTTGTTTTTTTTTTGTGTGAAACTGAAGAAATGAAGTGATCCCCCTGTCCACTAAAACAAGACAAAAAATTGGCAAAAATAAACAGGCTGTAGCTCATAGATCTAAAATATTCACCGTATAACATTTTGATAGATGTATTTCATATTCTGCCCATAAG
Source organism: Peronia verruculata (assembly GCA_038406235.1). Taxonomy (NCBI): domain Eukaryota; kingdom Metazoa; phylum Mollusca; class Gastropoda; order Systellommatophora; family Onchidiidae; genus Peronia; species Peronia verruculata. Next base: position 1,591,919 of record JBCAUA010000018.1, on the reverse strand, counting down.
ACCAGGGATGGTATTTTCTCATTTGAGCGAGGAATGTTCTTTCACTTATTGCTATTAAAAAGATCCGTAATTTATTCAGAGTTCAAACCATCTTCATCATCTCATTTCTCTATCAGACTCCCGTGTGTTACAGCTCATTTTGACTTCTTGTTAGACAAATTGAATGTATTAAATGTTACAGACACCAAAATGTTTTGTAAGATGCAGTTGTGTAAATGTAAGTGCACCACACCGTTCTGTTGTGTTTTGAATAGCTGTGTTCACAGTTTAATTTTGGACATCTCATTATTTTTTGATATTACATGTTAATTAAGTATATATATCTATATATATATTTTTTTTCCGTTTTTATTTATTTATTCCGCCTTTTTATCTCCTTTTGTCTCCTCATGTTTTTTAAAATTATTTTTTTCCCTCAGAAAAAGTCAAAGAGCCCCAAGAAGAAGTGAACATCATAGCTCTTCTCAAAGGCAGCTTCTGAGAATAACATGGTTGCAATCAGTGTAAAAGAGCAAGAAAGAAATATTGATTCACTGTTTGTAGTTGAATTCATGCCAAACTTAATTTTTTTTTTCCCCCACCCCTTTTCTCGCTCTTTTAAAATTATTTTTTTAATATCTTTTCTTTTTTTTTTTTTTTTTTTAAATTTTTTTTTTGGTTATAATTTTTATAATGATAATTAGCTTGCTATTTGAATGTAGAGTTTTAGTAATTGAAAGCTGAATATATTTTATGGCTTGAGAGTGTAATCAGTTGTCATAGTACAGCTATATCTTGATTCCTTTTTTTTCCTTCTTTTTGTTCTTGTATTGTCTATTATTTTTAATAAAATGGCAAAGGTGGAGAAAATTACGGGGAAATGGTGTATGTTAAGGATGGATTTAATTCATGTGAGCGGCTCTGAGTTGGGCCTAAATGTACCGTACTTCAAATGTTAATATAAAGATTTGTATATCATTGCCAATGGAATCCATCAATATCATGATTTTATGTGCAATGAGGCTGAGTCTCCACAGTTGTATTTGTGACTTAAGAGAGTGATGTGAAGAATTGCACATTTTTTAAGGAAGTGGCCAGGAGTTGAATTAAGTTAACTTCCCCGATATTTCCATTTTTTTAAAAATTATCTCCCTAGTCTGTCAGTCAATATTTTCCATCTGGAGATCTGTGACAATCAAGGAGATGGCTTCAATGCTTTTTGTGATGATCTATGTGATGTGTCACTAAGCTACACTACCAGTGAAATTAATAAATATTCTACCTTGCTAGGGATATGATCATGCTGTTTTCTTTTCCATAAATCCACATCCAGTTAATTTCAAAGGATGCTGTGTGTCAGATTAGAGATAGTCACTGTAAGTTTTTTTTTGTTTTTTTGTTCAGGGTTGTTAAATTCAACACAAGTAGTCTCTGGTCTGATACTACTGCTGACATCCACTCTCTGTAATTGATTAGTGCTTCAATTTTCAGTACACTGTCATAACTACTGTGGAGCAGTGTGAAGATTTTTAAACATGAGATTTTATGGAAGCCGTCATCTGATAAATTTTCACACACACATATCATATAATATTGGATCCATTCAACTGTTTTCTTTATATAGCACCACTTCTATTTTGTTTTTAAATCACTGGGCAGAAAACTTTGTTTTGCATGTTACTTACCGTATCTGTTTCCTCCTTTTTTGTTTTGTGTGCATGTATTCAATAACTTACTCAAGTAATCTCAGTGCGTCATTGGCACAAATGAAATGAAAAAAACAAAACTTTTTTTTTTTTTTTTAATATCTAGATCTTCATTGTATATTTTTCATCCATCATTGTAGTTTCTCAGCATTCAGTTCCTGACCCTACACTGCCAACAAATCAGTGCTTACACCATAATGACATTCGTACATGTATTTTTTTTTTCTTTTTCTTGTAATGTGGAAATCAAAGTTGATCATGAAGAACTATTTGTCATTTGTGGTATTGATATTGATGTATACAGCTTGTCTGAATCAATCACATCTCCTTTAGAAACTCCTTGTATTAATATTTACGAAGAAACATACAATTTAAAAAAAAAAAACGAAAAAAAAAAAATTCAGCTTCTTGCTTTTTTTAAAAAGCATAACATGACAAGAAACAGGTTTCCAAAATGTTCAAAGAGGAACATATTTTATTGTTATTGTTTCTATTGACAAAAAAAAAAATGGCAATATGCAAGTTGCTTTTTCTCAAGATATGTGATTCATTCAGATTCATCTTTTCCAGAACATTATTTTGTAATCCTAAGTTCATTAAGTCTGGGTCTGTAGCTTTACATTACTCTTCTTTTTTTCTTTCAAAACCTGTTCGTTTTCATCATTAATTGTTATATCATTAAATGATTTAAAATCAGAATGCTTTGTGTTTGCTTTTTAAGAAAAAAATGTATTTTGTATTGGGTTTGCTTGAAACTACACATTTAGTAATATGATGGAGACACAAATGAGTTAATAGTACACAGCTTATTCAGTGGATAAGTCATCAAAGAAAGTAAATCTTGTCAAGAATTAGAGGTTTTTGGGAAACTTGTTCACTTGTAACAAAAATATAGAACTGCTTTTACAGACTCAGGGCTGTCACTAGTGTCAGAGTCCTGCGGATCTGCAAAAATCCCGGGTTCTCGGCTCCTGTGTCGCCGGTTGCTGGTCTAGAAGCTGGCTGTTGAAATCTCCAGTAAACTAGTGCATTGTAACAGTAAATTGACAGTATTTTCTCTGCTAACAAATACCCAGATGAGCCGTAACTGGAGCAGGATTATTTGCATATATATTGCCAGATTCGGTTATGTTAGCCTAGGCGAAAATGACTTGAAATCATGGTGCCCCGTGATATTAGATTAGCCTACTTTGTGGGATGAAATGAGATGTGTATTACGTATAAGCTAAGTTCAAGGGGTTTCTCAATTTCCTGTTAATGTCACATTTAGTGTGTTGTGTGTTGGCTCTTCTTTCTTTTTTTTTTTCTTTAAAATAAAAGCTCTAGAAATTACCATAGGAGCATATTAATGTATGAGGCATGATGGAGATGAAAGATCTTGTGGGAAACATCAGTCTATTGTGGAAATGCAAACATTATGAAACAAACATTTCTAGATTCACTATTTGATTTGGCATTCAATGGTAGCATAATGTCATCATTCTATGTGGCTGTGTATTTCGGCTTGTAACCTTTTCAGGCAAAAAAAATAGTGACTTTTCAGAATTGTTGGATAACACATGCAGATGTAATGCAATCACGGCTTCAAGCTGAATTTATGTTTACCACTGAACATACTAGGCCTACTACTACATAGAGTGTCCAATAGAATTACAAAGTAGACACCCACACATGGTATCTAGATGATCAGGTTTTATTGTAAATCTTCTTTTCAAATGACATGCATGTATCATGGAAACCTAATGAACAGTCAGGAGTACATACATCATAGTGTTCACACCAAAATTATAACTCAGGTTGCTAATTTGCTCTTGATCACTGCTGATCTGCTCATGATCAAAGCCCTGGACCTAGAGAGTTTGCAGACATTTAAATGAAACAGATACAAGTGATTGAAAAAATGTTTTTGTCCATTTCAGTTTACAATGGCTGCAACATACCACAGTCTCATATCTTGCTTTAGTTCAGCACAGCTTACACATTTACGTTAAATGTATGTTATACACACGCATACATGTCCAACTACAGGTCACTTTCACGTTCTGCACATCAAGACTGGTTTGTTAAAGTGTTTGAGTTAGAAACTTCATGAAAGCCTTTGCAGTGAAGTAAAAAAATTGAGCCTTCACTGCATTTTATGAATTGTGTAATCTACAAAAAAATTTGTAAAAAACCAGATGACAAATTTCATGTAAAGGTCAGAACAGAACATATAATAAATACCTACTTAAGAGTAAGAATTAAAATTTTGAAAAAAAAAAAAATTTGTAATCCTAAAGTGTCGAGGACTGATTTAATCAAACATGCTATTTTGCAACTGTATTTTGTGTGGGTCTATGAATTGATTTTTATTAACTATGTGTTACTGGTTATATAGCCTCTATTTTTAGGCGTAGATAATATTTATCATTTCTTAAACACAAGGAAATACATGTACATGTATTTAAAAAAACAAAAAAATCACTATGTTAGTTTCCCCTGACACCTTTTGGGTTAAACTTATTAGTATATTACAATACATGATGAACAAACCAGCCAAAACACGTTCAAAATTGGCAAGATACTACCATCTACAAGACTTGAAAATAGTAATGTACATATATAATGTCTAATATTGAGCTAAGCACATGTGTACATGTATACTCAAACAGGAATACAGAATACGTCTACTCTGTAGTTATGTTTCACATAAACAGATTCATATCTGTTAGCGATGAAATCAGGCACTCGTCAAACTGAGGTGACTCAAATCATATTTTTCAACGGTGAATGATGTTTCTATGCAATTTTTTTTTTTACTTCACAGAACCCTTCTATATCAATCTAAAAATGCATTTCAATTTTGCTGCAATAAATTGAGTAAAAGCCCAAAATTTGTAATTTAGTGGCCTGGCTTAATAACGATTAATAAGGATTAACAAAGGTGATCCACTGTATTCTCATTAAATTCATCTATAGATCATCCCCATTGTTTTTTAATTGCCAAAATATTGACTTCTACTTGAAGATAAAACAAAACTTTTTCACGCACGGAAGGAAGCGAAAAATCTTCAGTGTGATGCCAATAACTCCTCACTCAAAATTTTACGAGAGCCTGATTTTAATCATGTTGCATCTCATAATAATCTTATTTAATTACATATTTGATAACTGCCAGATTTTCTTCCTTGGCTTTTACTACTACAACCTTTAGGTTTAGTTTGAATGTTCTCATACCGACTTTAAAATATTCATTATCAGACATGTATGCTGATTTCAAATAAAGTGAGACACGGAATATATAATGCAGCTTGTGAAATATTCATCTTCATACTTATTTGAAAAAAAATGTTTCTTTATGAATAAACTAGCATTCATTTAATGTACAAAACATCATATCATTCATAGACATGATGAATTTTATTACGTGTTCATGTCATTTTGAATTGAGCAAGTTTGTTTGATCTTTTTGAGCACGTAATGAGGGCACACTTTCAATTTCACCAGTTCAGCACAGAATATAATATATACTTTCAGTTTCATGAGACTAAATTAATCAGGGACAGCTAAATTATAAAAAGTTTTATTTACAATAGAAGTACTAGAACACTATATGAAATCTGCCGGGAATGAAAAACCTTTTGTTTATCTATTTTTTGCAATAACCGAAAATACCGTTCTGAAATGGCAAATGCTACGCTTGGCAGCAGATACATTCATAGACATACCTTTAATTAATACATGTACTATGTCTATGGTTTAACTACATTCCCCTGAAAGAGTTCTCCATCAGACAAAGTTGAGTTTGGAAGGTCACACTTGTACATTCTGTTTCATCTTTCATACTTGTGTGGGTGGTTAGCTCATCGATAACAGATTGCGTTTTGTTTCTTGACTCATGTTCTCAGATGCATGACGTATTCATTAACCATCATCAACTTCATAAATCAGAGTCCTTTTGAAGTCCAGCATTAACAAGAAATCTACTTTTTCATGCATTGATATGTTTAGCTGCAATGAATTTATTATTAATACTAGGCCTGGATCTGCACTAGACTTCTAATATACCGGTAGTACATGTAATAGTCAATTTCTAGGGCCACATTAATACTAGATCTTCACGTTTTTCAGTATGAAACTGAAAATGGCCTCTTGAAATTGATCTGGTAGCTGAGCTTGGTCTTGGCTATGCTTAATATACATATGTACATGTATATATTAGGAAAAGTGGGATCAGGGAGGGGAAAGACTTTTGCAATAAAGGTAGATTTTGTATTTTGTTTTATTTCATATTAAAGGTGACAAATTACATACATAGCAAAATGTTCCGAAAGGTTCTTAATAATGCAAGTTTCATTTTAAGTGTTCTCTTAACAGTTTAGTGTAGCATCTTCTTTCTTTGAATCTCCACTTGTTCATTTTTGCATAATTATGAACATTTTTGCATTTCATGAATCTAGACTGAAAAGTTAAAGTCTTAAAATCAGTGATATCACTTATCAGTATTAATTCTCACTGAGGCCACTACCAATGGTTGTCCAAGATAACAAGTATGCAGAATCGTTTTTCAGATTTTCCACGGGTTGCAAACTTCCTCATAAAACATAACATTTCCAGAAAAGCTGAACAAATTTTATACTACTGGTGTGTGTGCATAGTCCTGTGTGTGAAACAGTTACCAACAGAATACATGTAACTAGAAATCAAATGCATGAGAATTTGTATAGTTAGTCAAATAAAATCTGCCATCTTATTTTTATATTTTTTTTTAAGAGAAGCAGCCTGGTGGGATATTTCAGACTTGAGTTAAAACCTTTCAATTTCAAGTTAATTTGTGCTGAGCATAGTAAAGCCTATTGTAGTTTCAGAAAAGAAAGACTTGAGCGAGTTACAAATTCCAAAGCTTCCTATGATGTTTATACATGTCATGTATAAAGTTGATGGAGTTCTTGTCAGTTCACTTTTTTCTTTGTCTCTGTGATCAATATGATCTCTTCATTATCAACTGCGAGAGATTTTGTTAGAGAAAAGAGAGACCCATTACATTTAGTGCTTAGAGCTTGGATACTGTTCAAGGTAAGTGCTATATACATGCTCTCTATTAATACCGGTAGTTCATATTCGACTAAGCAAAAAAACGGGAAATCCCAGCCGGAGTGTTTGTACCCCTCTACTAAAAATAGAACCCTAACTGATGTTTGCTACCGCTCCACCACGAGAACCAAGAACAATTGTCATCGATCCCATGCATTGTTATATATTTTTCTATGTCAGTGATAGTGAACAGTTTTGAGTGTTTGTGCCTCCTGTTATAATTAGATAGGGTTTTTCAGCCGTTTGCTTAGTTCGGAACAAATCATCTATTACATACATGTGTGCAGATATTCTTCCTTCCAATGCCCTCACGTCTTGACTCTGTCAAAGAAATCCTCCGGAGAGACCTGCTGACCCCAAACTAGTCAACTGTTTCATGTTAATTACAGCTTGCGGCACATTGGCTTTGTAAAAGTTAGGGAATCTGGTGTTTTTCCCCCTAGCATCGCAATGTAAAATTCACAACCAAAGCAAAGAAAATCACAGTATGGAATGAAGTTTCATCCTGCAGATTCTAAGAAAGTCATGGCCATAAATGCCCATAAATCACCTGGCATTGAAGCATACAAGATGTATTAAATCACTGTATAGGCTTGACGAAGTCCAGTTACAAAAAAAATATGTACAAGTGAAAAATTCAATTCAAAATTTCACATAATAATATGAAAGAACATGCCAGGCCATCTTTCTTCTTATGAGGATTATTATTTTAGTATGAGGCCAAAATTAACAAAATGAGGCAAGTCTTTATGTGCCTTACAACGTAGGCAAACATGACATTCACAGAGACCAAAAGTCTTGCGCCCAGAGCAAATGAGTTGCAAGTCACTTCTGGCGATTGCAAGTTAGGGCCGTTTTTTAACTACATGTATTTTCCAACTCAGATACCAAATTTTTCTTTTCAGGAGAGGAAAGATTGAATTTTCATTTTTTAAATTTTTATAGAAAAATAGTTAAAAACGGCCATCACTTGAAATCTCCCCGATCGACTTCGACTCATTTGCCCTGGGCGCGAGACAAATGCAAGCAAAGCATTGTCTCAAGACTCAAATGTATCATATTGACAGAATATGTAGTATCACATGCATACATCTTCTAATCCAGCCATTTCCTCACCTGATGCTCTACACCATTAATCCAACATTTACTGACATTATACTTTCTCTAGCAAAGGGACTTTTTTCGACCCAGATCACTATACATTTACATGTATCTTAACTGACAGTTTTACACACACCTTCATAAATACTGTACATGATATAGTAGCCATTTTCATAAATCAAGGCAATTAGAATGGTTACTCTTGCTGTAATATACATTGTGTGGGAAGTCCTGGTCATTTTGGATCATGCAGCGAGGAATAAAATTTGTCTGGACAATGTTCACTTTCCCAGAGAAGTTCACGTACATCTACATAAATCACCACTGGCCATCAAAATTGTCCCACCTTTTTTCGTTTTCCATTTAAAATCATCCAGATGATTACGAATTATAAATTTCCATCATTTTTAGAATAACACTAAAAGTTTGCTGTATTTGTGAGAAAATGACTCCCCAAAACAAAATTTGATGGATAATTGTTCTTTTTTTTTTACCTGCAGTGCAAGGCCGTTATTGACTGTGTTTATAACACAGCTGGCCTCCTTTCCATTTGTAATTAATGTAATTAATGTAATTAAATAATGTAGGCTATGATTCAAGGTTACTTTACAAAAGACAAGCATGCCACAAATAGAAATGTAGCCTATTGTATACATGTGTGTGTACATATAAACTACTGGTATATAAACACAAGTATACGTCATAGTTCATACTATTACTTCATTACTAACTCATTATTTGTAAGGAAAAGCAACAAGCTAGTAAATGAGAAAATGCCTGCAATAAAAATAGCAAATGAAGATTTAGTATGTATATGCAATACGATAAACAGTGTACAAGAACATGTACATTTTCATTGCCCTATGCAAAAATAATGCGCACCTCTGGCTCCATTCTGTGCTTGGTGCAAAGTTGGCAGCAGATAGTAATACATGTACAGTATGTAACAATATGATTTGCTGCTCAAAGCAGTGTACATTGTACATGTAGCCAACATAATACACATAATTAGTACATGTAAGTCATAGCTCTTCTGTGCCATTAGTCACACTTGAGAAACAAAGAGGATTTATAGATCTCTATACATGAACAATGCACATATATTGACTCATGAGTTAAAGGGAAAAAATGCACACACATTTTTCAACCACAATCTTTATATAGTCCAGTCCATAGTATATAATACATCACAGCACATGCCACAACTTGATCAAATTCTAAATGTTCCGGTACAGAGACAATGAAGACCTCATTACAGAGGCCACATCTCAATAAATCCCATTCTACACTGCCCAAGAGTTAAATTGTCTTCACAGTTACATCTTGTTTGTAGTTTGGAAAATTTAATTCTGGGATGACAACTTGTTGAACCAAACACACATAAGTTGATTCTATATTTGCAATGAAACAGTTTTTTTTCTCAGTGCCGGCATTTTTGTCCTCTTCTGGTCTTTTCTTTTTTATAGGAAAGGAATGTTATCTTAGAATGTTAATAAATATTTTAGGTCATTTTAAGTTAATCTGCTATGCAGGTTATTCAAACAGTAGATAAAATAACAATACACATATGGTGTGTCTATTCACCTGTAAGAAACATGAATAATAATACGTAACACAATAGTGATGATTGCTGAGGATGTGTAATAAATACAAATATGTACACCTCACATCTAATCTAAATCTACACATATCATGCTCCTAATGATAAACATTGATACCACTAATTAAAAACACCAAAAATAAATTTATTGAACTAAATTTTATTTGCTTACATTTTTTGTTGTTATTGTTCTTTTGATAGCATTAATCAGTATCTTCTGTTATAAGAAAGTGTGATCAAAATAACAAGGCTGTAATACAGTGTGAGATCCCTTGTGGCTTTTTCCATGAGTTAAAAAAAAAAAAAAGTGGGCCCTGCTTGAGTGTACATGTCTATTTTTTTTTCTTCAGACAACACCACTTATATCTCATCAATTTAAAAAAAAAATTATACAAGATGCTCATCCTTTTATCTGACCCTCAATTGTCCCGCGCTCAGAAAAATGTTCTCACTTTCTTCAGGATATTAATCACTGCCAAGTAGGCTAGTGAACTGTGGACTATAACATGAACTTCCTAACTGAAGAAGATTTGAATGTAATAACTTGTTTGCCTACAGTATAATATAAGGCATGTCTCTTGAACTTTATGGCAAGATTTCTTCCTGTCCCAATATCTCTGAATTACATGTCTACACACCCCAGTATAAAATACACACTACTACATATATTTACACACTTATGTACATTAAATACAGTGTAGAAATATTGTGAGGGAAACTTGAAGTTCCATTGATACAAAAGGAAAATAATGAGGAAAGAAATCAGGAAACTGGTTGTGTAGTTTAATATCTACACCCCATTACACACTGACGTCTTGAAGAAAAAAAAAGCGTATGCTCATAAAACATTATTATGCAGTCAAGGCACATTGAACTAAACTCAGCGTTGAAGTAACCCACTTTGTCTCAAGGATGTTGAAAGAATCTTTTCTCCCCGACAGAATACTTATATTTGACATACATATTATATGTGTACAAAGTAAGCTGTCGTTGTGCCAGCAGGAGTATAATATTCATCACGTGCATATATCTGCACTCTATCCCCCGGTATCTTGCAACACGACATCAAAGATCTGGTGACGGCCGAGTGTTTTCATCTAAATATGAAAACATGAAGTCTCAAATATTCTCAAGTGAAGAAGTCTTTTTTCAATAAGCTCAGTCAGAGCTTTGATCCTGAGATGTTAGTATTATGCAAGTTTTGTCATACAGGGTTATTAAAAACAATGTTACAGTCAGTTTTGATCATATGAATAGTCAGACCATTTTGGTTCAGTTGAATACAAACACAAAATACCTTCCATATCTCATTTAACGTAAAAATACATGCAATAATAAAGGTGCCTTCAAACACTATCATGAGAATAGCCAAAATGACCATTTCTTTCAAGTATATTTTATGTCACACCAAGTTTGATCACTGGATTAAACAGCAATTCAATTTTTAGTAATTTTTTGATAATTTTTTAATTTGGAAAATATTAGCCAGCAAAGTATTCTTTTCACCACAACAGCTGTGGGTACACACATGCAGCGTCATCTCTGATCAATGATACTGATATTCATCTTCTCCTTCTTCCTCATCAGCATATTCATCATCTATATAATAATCCATTAGACTTGGTCTTGATTGGAGATTTTGAACCTCTAGGTCGTCGGGTAAAGAGAGGGGAATTCGTGGCGGAGGATACTTGTCGCGGAGGCGCTGCTTCATTAGCACCTGAGGAGATGGGTAAAAAAGGTAAACATTATGATCAAATGTAAACACTGAGATTATGATTCAGTGCCAATCATAAATTGCATGCATAGAGTTCATAGTTTACCATTTCTTGACAGTGTCAGGTAAAATCAGCGAATTGTGGTCTTCACTGTTCAATATGTAAATCCTTCATGATCACATGCACAGTCTTTTAAGCTTCAGGTGTCAAATGGCAGATCATTCACATGTTTGGTTATTCCATTCATCAGATTGTCATTCTTCCAGTCAATATTTTCTTAACATACCTTTCTTCATTGCCATATTTCAGATTCATATTTGGTAGAAAAAAGATAATCCAAAACCAGTTTGTTTACGTAATTTAAGAAAATGTAATCCAACTGAAATAGTTTCAAAGGTTGAATAATCATTAATGTAGCTGTGTGTTGCTTCATCATAAAATGTCTAGTTGTCTAGTTTCATAAAAAAAAAAGAACAAAAAAATCACACATACACATAAATATCTACCCTATCTAAACATAGGCCTAGGCCTAAACATGTAACATAGTCATGTACGAGCTTTGCTAAAGGTAAGGATTGATAGAATGCACAATTTACAGCTTTTGGACTCAGCCACAAGGAGGTAGATGATTACCAGGGTAGAATGATTGCGCTGAAAATGATCCTCAAAACATCAAAATATAATATAGTTGGCATTTGGAAACCTCATGCACACGTTTCAAAAATGTAACTTTATGTTTTCAGAAAAATGCTGAAATTCTATGATCTCGGTCCCCCATGCATGACAAAAACAAAAAAACACACACACAAAAGAGCTAACCTGAGAAATACATGTACTATCATGCCTTATAGATGTGTAAATATGTTGCATATATTTCTGAATCAAGACCCTGAAACAGTTAACTACTTGCTAAATTCTTGTGATAATTAGTCTGAGTGACTGAGTGAAAATGTGAGAGTGAGTAAAAGAGCGAGAGAGATATGGGAACACAAGCCAAGCAGTCAAAGTCAAACACTGCAGTCCAACAGAATGAAACAGAAGATATTCTAGCCAGTCAAAAATATATAATTTTTTTTTTAACAAGTCAGCCAAATCTTCCATTTTTCAAGATACATATTTGTAGCAAACTTTTCAGTGAATCAGGAAATCAATGGTGAGATATCATGCCCTCTTTGAGAGGGAGACATTTTTTTTTTTAACTGCACAATCAAGCAACCAAACATAAAGACACCTACACACTTACAAGGTGCTGTATCTTCAAATGTTACGACTGCTTAATTTATTCCAAAATGAGCAAAAAAAAAAAAAAAAGAAATACAAAGTTTTCAGACCTGTAGAGTATATGATGTAGACATCATATTATATATAAAAGAAAAGGACAGATCCTAACCTGATATTGTACTCAGAAAATCAAAACAGACTAGAAAATGCCATCAAGAACCTTCATTAGTTATAGCTCAGGATACAGATAAACAATATGTTGGAGTAGGGCCTACTGGTAACAGAGATCTACTACATGTCACTTCTAATATGAACACAAAAACATGTAGATCTATCTTTCTCTTCGTGGAGGGAGGAGAGAAAAGCAGGGGATCATGTTTTAGTTAAGTTCAAAAACATAAATTGAAGAAGAAATATTGGAACCACTACATTGTAACACATTCAGATTTTTACTGTCAGATATACTGCTGCTCAAACTGAAGTGTTCTCATGGAACTGAACTTGATGAAACAGATTTAGTACTTGAAAGCACTGTTTGAGGAACATAAAATGTAAAAATAAAGGCCAAATATGAGAACACTGAATAATCAAATTGTAAACTTATATTAAGTTGCCCTTTTTTCAGCAATTGATAATCCACAAACACCACACATTCTGTACTGCAATATCTATCACCCGAGATTGTCATCTGTCATTATTTTAACTTGCCAAGTGATATATAATATTAACATTCAGTATACTTTCCTTCTTCAACATTAACATGCTGCACACTGTATTAAATACTCACTTGTACCCTGTTGCACATAAATATTTCCTTTATCTTGTAAATAAATTACATTTTCCTTTGGGTAAAGAATATGACAGTGACTTATAATTGAAAACTCACATGATGGTAATAATATTTTACTACATGAGCATAATTGAATCAATTAACTTTAAATAATGCAGTTGTTGTTTAGATCAAGCAAAGGAGGATGAGGTCAAATAGCAAAGTGATGCTTTCATCAATGTGATTTGATGCAGTAAAATTAACTTAGGTGAAAGCTTTAAACAAGCTCTATATTCAACGGAAACAAGATTTCAGATGTTTACTGTGAAAAGATCAACAAAAACAAGAACCAAACAAGACAAAAACAAGAAAACAAACAACCCAACCCTTATTACATGCCATATATTGCTAAAGGATAACCAGTACAAGCAGTCAGAAATAATTATTCTGCCGACGCTGAAAAATTTAGTCTCAAAATTTTCTCAAGTATGTAGGAGACTTTGTGCAATGTCAAGCTTAAGTATGAACTGGGGAGCTACCTGTCCCGGCTGAATGAAGCGAAAGCAAGTAAGAAAAGATGTAAGAAAGTGTCGAACCACGACGTCGGGAGCGCCTGCTCAATACACCAGCAACAGCACCAAGGGGAAACAAGAATCACCACATTAATTAAAGCTATCAGATCAGACACACAAAAACATTTGTCAAACAGTGAAATAACTACTGCATCTGCTGTCACCTTTAGCCCCCTTTTTTTTTCTCCAAATAATTTTTGTTCGTTTTGATCTTTTCTTATCTAATCTTGTAATCACAATATACTTGATCCATTTTCCATGTAATGAAAAAGAAAATGCACATTGCAGCACCACTACATGTATTTTTTATTAGCGAGATAAAAAATAAGGTGAATTGATATCGTAACAATGGCTAAAGTGAGTTTGTAGCATTTTAACTATTCCATAATTACAAACACAGAATGGCTATATTCAGTTCTGAAAGTAACTAGACAATTTGTTCAGTTGCTATTAATTTCAAAGTAAAAAAGAAGGCCTTTCAGTTTTATGGAATCTCGTTAAATTTCCAAGACATTTTAATTATAAGATTCACTAAAAATATATAGTTGCGTTTGCTCTTGACAAGATAGTTGTACAATAAGGATGTGAAGTTATTACCAGGTAAATTTATTCAATTGTCCAAACAAATAATGACTGACAAAAAAAAAAAAAAAGAGAGAGAGAGAGAGAGAGAAAAGATGGGAATTCCACGCAGAACTGCTGAACAAATCACAAAATTACAATAACAGATGGAAGGGAATGACTTTAAGGACTAAAGAAATATGTTCACTATTGACTGTGTGCATATCCTTTGGTCTAGCTGTGCAGACAAAGCTTGTGCAATGCTACTAGTAAGTGGATAGTTCCTAGTTGTGCAAGACAGAGGTAACTACCACATGTAGCAATTAGCATCATTATGTACAAAACTACCAGTTATGTGCAAATGTTACAAAAATTTGGCATTACGAATACTATTTGAAAAAAAAAAAAAAAATGCCCAGTAAAGCAGGTGCCTGATTCTGTTACCCCCTTTATAATTCTTTTCTCTTTCAAGACATTGAGCGATACTGAGTCCAAACACAATATTTTTGTTACGTTAGGACAATCTTGGTGATTGTTATCTGGACTAAGCAGTTCAAAATTGTTGACTACCACTGAGAGTGGGTTGTTGTCTACTGTTCCCAGAATGACTGTCTTGTCTCCACTGAATTCTAAAAGTTTTCTTCATTGAAATGAAGACCTGATGTACACATGTATAATGAACCAGTTTCACCATTGTTGCACAAATCATTGGATGGCTGTATAGTTTAATATATAAAATTGTTGCATAGATTTATATTAACATTTATAACAACATGAAAATACTTTGATCCAAAAATGTAAACTTGCCTCTTCCTTATACAGCTGTCTCCCCCTAAGACCCCACTGCCCAAGAGCCCGGTCTATCTAAGAGCCTGCCTCTGCTGCAAAATGGAATTTTGTTCTAAAAAAAAATCCCCCTACGAGCCTGGTGCAGAGCCAGAGTACTTACAGTGTAATTTCACATCATATTGCTCATTATTGATGTAATTATATATCAAGAGAGGTCAGGAACCATTACATCTAAGTACAACACAAACCCACACAACACAATGATGATATTTGTCTTATCCATAGAGGCCTATTTTTAAATAATAGTTATGCTCAATTAAACATAACAGACAAGACAGTCGTTGCGCCGGTGAGTTGCATAATAATTTAATCCGCCTAAGAGCCTTTTCATCTAAGATCCCACTTTTTTAGTTTCCCAATGACCAGGCTCTTAGGCAGAGACCACTGTATTGTATGTATGGTTGAAAAATATAGAAAACTCAGAAGTTTATCATGACCAATAATAAGAGCCATGTTTCAATGCACGAAAGTAGACATATTATGTTAGCCACATTTGATACACACTCACCATTTCCTGTAATAGCTCCCAGAGACCTCCTCCGCTGACCATTTTCCCCATCATGCTCTGCAGACTCTTGTGGTCGCTAATGGCAGAAAAAAAATCAAAGACGTAAAGATTTACTCTTTGATTTTTTTTTTGTGTCCACGACAGTGACTTTGTGATTCCTTTCTAACATGTTTACAGTATGTAAAAAAACATCAAGTTTTTTGTGAAGAGTTAAGATAATATACATAATACAATTTATATTATATATAAAGTTGCCAAATAATCAACTCTCTAATGGTAGTCAGTTATTTGTGAATAAATTACCACATCTACCTCCTGTTAAGCCTGCAAACTGAGCGATTTGATCATTCTAAAACACACACAAAAAAAAAAAAACAGATAAAAAAAAAAGGGATCCCACTACTTTCCTGTTTTTGAAGATCATTTGAAATAAACAAAATAATCTTCTCTACATGTATTCTGTCATTAAGAAATTTCAATTTGTTGTCTTGGAAATAAATGATTGATTCTCACGCTTTTAAAGATAATATATGGATATAAAAATGATATTTTCATTTAAAAAAAATTACCAGAGATGATACTCCATGTTTCTTTCCGTGGCGTGGTGACTTGGACTTTGATCTGCCATTGTCAATGGGCTTTGGTGGAGCCACTGTAGATTTGGGAAGCTCAAAACTCTGCATTGTTACATGCTCTTTCAGTGGGTACCAATGAGGCTTGTTATCCAGAAAGGCAAATTCTGTATATTGATGAGAAAAACATGGATTTGCAGCATAATATGATACTTTGTAGTCTGTCTATACTGGAGCCAAGCAATGAAGGAACAAAATACAACAGAATTTAAGAAAATACTAGACTGACAGCCTGATAGAGACAGTCAGATAAGGCTAATAAAACAGACAAAACATAACAAGATTCAAGTTGGAAATTAAGAAACTTCTTTCCCCCAAGAGCTTATAAAAATAAAAGCATGCACAAAAACCATTATCTTGATACCGTAGTAATTCATGTGATAAGATTATTAATAAATTTAAATAAAATAAAAAGTTTGAAATTGATCCATTCTAAGGTCAATGTTGAACTCTCCAGGATTCTCTTTTTCAAGCGGTCATTAAAAAAACAACACAAACTCTAGCAGTTTGATTATCATTATAATCTCATTTGGTACAAGTAATTACAGTGGCAGATAAAATTAAGATGTTTGAGAAAGATCACCTCTAAGTTCAATGATGAGCTCTCCCAAGAAGTCATTGGCCTTGAAACGATCATAATCCCAGACTGTGATTTCTAGAACTTTATTCTGAAGCTCAAGCCTAGCTACGTCTTGAAACATGACAGTCTGGTGCCATTCAGGATTGAGGGTTCTGGGTATATGTTTTGTGCGCCGTTTATTTTCTGGCCTGGGAAGAAAGTAATTTCAATAAAAGTGGGATAAATAGATTTAATCAGAAATTTGAATGAGATGGAAACAAAAAATGAAAAAAGTATTTTTTTTTATTTTCACCACTTCACTGCTTTCCCATTCTCCATCACTGCGAACCTGCATTCGTACTCAGTTCAACCCACAACCCATCAGGAGTGTCGACTATTATGCAGTGTTACAAACTGTTATACAAAGAAGCAGACTGTACACTTCATCTGGGTCCTCAAAGCTACCTCATATGTGAATCATTGTCCTGTAATGTCTATCAAAAGATTCTATATATAGATGTGAAATGCCGGTCAGTGATCAGAACAGTGGACTAAAGGGAAAAAGTGATGGTGAAAGGTGGACTGATCGTGGATGTACCATGAACATTTTCCTGCAGTGATATGGTTAAAGAAAGTAAGAATGTGCTTCAACTGATAACTTCTCATTATATTGTCCATCAAAATCATTCTCTCTCTCTTCTTTCCCCCTTTATCAGTTGATATCGGCTGTTAATTGTGTTCTGGATCTGTTACAATTAAAAAAATAAAGTACTATCTGCAAGCCTTAATTCCACTAAACAACTTGCTTTGTTTATACTATGCTGATGTCCTACTGTCTGAAAAACAAGATTTGTTTCATTCAGATTATGACTTTACAAAGTTATACATGTAGGCTAAAGCAAAACATACATGCACTTATTTACAGTGCGAGAGTTCAGGCTGTGTCGTGTAAGGTAAGGATTTCTTGTAAAAAGCAAAACTTCTGTCAGGCAAGGGCAGTGCTGTTATAACTACATATATTTTTCTGTTTACCACTTACTACAACTGTTTTCTTAACCTTCCCAGATTCATACAATCATAAATCTGGAGTTGGCACTGCATTGTTAATTTTGCTCTGGGTCTGTCCAATGCTTGCTTCAGAGGGATTAAACAAATAATTTAAAGTGCATGATTTCAACAAATAATAGCGTCTATAGATCTCTATTCTTTATCAAAAGCCACCAAGTGGTATTGGATTAATAAAAAATTATACAAAGGTACTATGCACTTCCAGTAAGAATTCTAATTCCCTTCTGGCAAATTATTTTTTTGACTGTCATTCCCTTTGATTCAGATTAAATTTTATAAATTTATGCCATCATGACAAGGCATTTCATCTACAAAGGTTTATAAGGTAAAAGAGCAGGAGGTATAAGATGATAAATTGTGGTACATGAACTCAGTTTAAAACTGATGATGTTTGGGATGTGACAGTGGAGGAGGTGGAGATTTTATGCTTACCCCCTGCCAGGTAAGAGGTACAATTTGACAAATGGATCTGAAAGTCCATTCAAATCACGAGGCCTCAAATTTCTAGCTTGTATCACATGGATATTCAGAGTATTATCAAAGTCATCATGGCTGATTTGGAGCTGTGGATAAAATAATAATAGATGATTGATACCAATTTGTGCTAACAGGCACAGAAAGTTATAATTAAGGAGGGTGAAATTGCTGGGAATGCTTGGGAGGTATTAGTAACGGGGAGGGGTAGGATATGATATCATAGTAAAAAAGTACCACTTTTGCCTACTACTGTACTAAAGCACTTCATATTTTATGCAGCTCTTGCTTAGAGTAATAAAAGACTAAAGATCATTGGTTAATTTCATTTCATAGCAAAGTGTAACATAATTTAGGAGTTCTATTTTATTGTTGGACTAAAGGCACTCTCTTACCAGCATGGAGCCCAAATACATGTGCATTAGCATTAATTTATTGACAAATGAAATAGCCAACACTGGTACCATGTCATGAAGCCACAGTCCAATAATCTGAGCAGCTGACAGATGAAAATATGGTTAAAAAAAAAAAAAGCCTCAAAGAAATGTATCAAGGAGATTAATAACTATCTTATAAGAAGAAGCCTGACTGAAACTGAGTTTTAAATTGTGAAACATCAATTTCTCACCTGTATTTCTCCTAGTCCATAATCTTCTCCTCTTTCAACCTGAATTATTGAAGATGAAATAACACTCATTTTATAGACATACCTGTACAGAAGTAGGATATGCATGTGAATACGACAATACAGTGAATTCACTGTATGAGGAATAAAAGTAACAGGTTCATGACATTATCAATTGTGGAGAGTTATGGTTTTTGGTTAGGATGTGTTGGAAGTAGATGCCTATTAAAATAAAATGATGAAAATTCTAATTTATTTTGGCCCAAATATTTCTTCATTATGTTATCATTAGTTATTTCTCTTTCCTCATAGTTTTCATTCAAGACTTGCATTACTACATCTATAGGTATTACTTGATTTGACGATTACTTTTTGTAGTGTGGTTCTTGTTATTACACAATTACCCTTGCCATTCATAGAAAATTTTGATTTTACTGATACCATTTATAATTTCTAGTTCATTACTTAAGCTGATGAAGCAAAGTGTGTATACTGCTCCATGTCTTTATAATTCAGTTCTTGAAACTGCTTGGTTCACAGATATTGCAGGGGTAAAATTAATTATTTGTCCATTACCTCTTGTGGTGCCTTTGGAGTAAAAACAAAATTATCCTTTCCCTTCTTAGAGGCTCGTGATTTTATGGAGCGTCTTGTGTCGAGAGGTGGTGATGCCCTCAATCTGTCATTCAAGGCAGGACTTGAGCAATTGCCATCATCTGGTTGATCAACAATGATAGGTGGGTGTGGTTTGTCTGGTGCTGTAGTAGCTGGCAAGACAGGAGTCTCCTGCTGTTTTCTCCTTTCTGACCTTTGTTTCGAAGGCGGTGGCGGTGGTGGTTGTTCGGGCGGTGACGGTGCCTGTTCTGGTGGCAGCACCTCTATATTAGGTTGCTGGATCTGCTGTTGTGGCTGTTGTTGTTGTTGCTGTTGTTGTTGCTGCTGCTGCTGCCGCTGTTGTTGGCTGGGTGTATGAGATCTTGCAGGTGACTGCTGAGGGGGTTGCTGTTGTTGCTCCTGTGGTGGTGTTGGGGAGGAGGACTGCTGATGATGATGATGATGATGTTGTTGTTGTTGTTGATGATGATGGTGGTGATGATGATGTCGCTGGGAATGCCGGGTTGACTGCTGCTGTTGTTGTTGTTGCTGAGATTTTTCTGGGTTTGGAGAGTGCCTACGTCTTCTTCTACCAGAATGACGATCAGATGACTGTCTAT
This sequence comes from Peronia verruculata, assembly GCA_038406235.1. Classification (NCBI taxonomy): domain Eukaryota; kingdom Metazoa; phylum Mollusca; class Gastropoda; order Systellommatophora; family Onchidiidae; genus Peronia; species Peronia verruculata. The sequence goes on along the minus strand of JBCAUA010000018.1, from coordinate 1,571,690 downwards.
CTATGTTCTAAAAAAAAATAGGTCATCAAATTGAAAATCTTCACACAACTACATCTGGCAAACAGACATATTAGAGGTCATCTTCACCATTACCATCTTCTTTCAGTTTGGAATAATGAATATTAAGATTAAATTCATGCATTTTGTGACATTAAATATCAATAAAGCCTAATGATTGCTGATTTTAGACCATTAAAAAGTGGAAAAAAATGGCAAATGGAATGCCTGATATAAATTTGTAGTGTCCAGCAATATAATGTATCACTTCATATTGGAATCCCCCTCCCCCCCTATGCTCTTCAATTCCCCATATTTAAAAAAAAAAAAATTTAAAAAACTGACAAGCAGACAGGCAAACAGACAGACAGACATCAATTTTGAATCTTTTAATCCAAAATACATCCAGTTTCGGTAGTAGATCATTAAGGTGAACATAAAAGTAGTCATTATTCCTTAGGCTATACTAGGATGAATAGTCATTCCCACTAAAGCAATGGCCATATACCAGTACTAGCATAGCATTGTTGCACTTACCCTATCTGCTCTATCACCACTCCCTGTTGCTGCAGAGGAAGACGGGGGACGTTGCTGCCTGTCGGATGAAGTACTAGTGGGATCGGATCTAGGGGTACTACATGGCGAGGACACGGAGGTGGTGGCTACATCTTGGTGGGAGGAGCTGGGTGAGTTCTCAGCAGGCGAGGCAGCCTCTCGTATCCCCTCCAGCTGAGCAGCAAGTTGACGAGGGTCCACACCCTGTCTGCTGTTGCTGTTGCTGCTGTTGTCCCTGTTGCTGCTGCTGTTCGTCACTGAGCTCGGTGCCGCTCTCGGCCTCTGTAAGGGTGGCTCCTTCACTGAAGCAGACCCATGCAACATTAGTCCAGTTGGAATCAGAGATAAACAATGTTATAGTTATGGATTTTTTTTTTGACACAAACAAACAAACAAAGACATGAAGAGCAGATTAATAAAAATATAACTATTTGAATATGTAGATAATAAATACCCAAAGAATGGAAACAAAATACATGTCCGTGAACTTCGTCACAGATGACATTCTTAGCTTTTATAAGAGTGAGGGCTTCACTGAAACATTGCTAGATATGGAATATCAGTCCAGTTGGATTCATAGAAAACTGATCTTGTGATAAGAGCCATGACTGATACAGATATAGACCGACAAACAATTAAAAAAAAAATGTTATGTAAACGTATAGTTGATGAAATTTAATTACAAATGCCACTCATGGCCTATGTTGGATGCGATCTTCACTGAAACAGGTCCATCTAGCATAAATCCTAGTGGAATGATAGGCAAATGATGTAATACTCTATGACTGATATAGAAAGGAAAAACACAGAAATAAAAAAAATGTTTGGTCAATGAACTTCATTGCAAACAAATGTCGTCTGATATTCTGTCATTTTGACACTCTCTGAAACAGGCACCATGCAATGTAGTTCAACTAAATCAAAGGTTATGGGTCTGTGCTTGAAATCAAATAGGTGAGCAGATATAATGGATGCCAATAGTGTTCTATCCCATTTTTAAAAGGAAATTACTGACATAAAAAAAAACAAAAAACAATAAAACAATGAGATAGATCTTGTGAACTGAGACTAGGATGGGGTAGTAAAAAATCGAAATAGAATGTCCTCTGAAGACACCAAAGTGTTCACCACATGTATTAATTATTCTAGTTGTACCTGTGTACACCTCACCTGATTCCTCATACTGAGGCATGGCCAGGTTGTCATAGGAAGATCTGCAACTTTCAGGTTGGGCCGCCAGTTCTGCCAGTGAAACAGGAACCATCTGACTGTAGAGGAGAATTGGTAAAGGAGAAATCAATATGTCTCGCAACCAGTCAAAATAAGACGTATGTCAATTTTTCACCAAATGGAGTTTTTGTTATCATGTGAAAACTTATTTCACACACTTTCAGGGAGTGAAAAAAGTTTTGAGCTAGCTCTATTCTAGCCAGAGATATTGCAGTTTAAAG
>JBCAUA010000018.1:1558605-1569587 GCA_038406235.1 Peronia verruculata | reverse complement strand
AAAATCGAGGGCATTACGGCATTTTACGAGGGCATTGAGGCAAATTGCCGCATTGCCGTAGTGTAATTCAATGCCTGAAAAGAGGTATATATTCTGGATTTGTGTCCCTTATTCTCCCCCTTAGTGGGCCACCATGGGATCTTATGAATGATCCTGCCCACACCCACATATATGTATACCAATACAGGTAACAGATCTGGCTTGGGGGGTCACAATCAGTTCTGGTTGCATGAGTCATGGGAAAAAAAGATGTCTTCCTCCTCAAACTGGGACTATCACAGTTCATCATAGCTGATTTTACTCCCAGACTCACACTTGACGACAGTACAGATTGACCAAATATCTCCTGGCCTACAACTGCTCTTGCTAGGTACTACAATTGGTCCTCACACATGCCACAAGTACAACTATAAGTTGGGGTTAGAACAGCCTGGCTCCCTCTGGATCTGACCTGTGAGCTACGAGGGTGAATATTGGGAGCCTCCACCCCTAAACCATCTCCCTAGTCCTCCACTCACAGCTATGTGTGGTTCAGGCAGACCTTTTATATTTAAAATACTGTAAATATAATAAAAGATAAAACTGGCCTTATTTGTATACATGGACATAATAGCAACCATAAATAAATATCCAAATTTATGCCAACCTGCATCAAGTTTGATGATATACGTAGGTCTATCAAATGTGATATCACAGTTTTCACTTTTTGATGGGAAAAAATCCAGTGATGTGTAATGCTCAAGTTCTGCAAACCTGAAACAAAAAAAAATATGCCCATGCTCTGATTGAAATCAAAATGAACTTAAAATCTCTGCCGTTCAGAGTGACATATTTGACGCAATGATAAGAATGGATATGAAATATAAACGCTAAGAACATGTGAGGATAGTTCACTTAATCTGATGCAGACCAACAATCAGTTAGTACTCATAAACCACTAAATACATTATGAAAATTCAGTTGTTTTGGAACAGTGTGATCATTTTTTTTTAGAAGTTGATTTTGATCTTTGAGGGTTAAAGTAGGGTGTCACCAATCATAATAAAATCAGGAAGTTATAGTGACTTTTTTTCTTTTGTTATTCCCTTGTTCCACACTCAAACTGAATTTTGCAAAACAAAAAACACACATTTATGTTCATCAGCAAATGAAACAATATTTTTTTTTTCACACATCAAAAAGGCACCATGGCTAAGGTTCACATTTTCTTTTGGGCGTGTCTTATTTTTCGTATGAATCCTAAAGAGATCAAAAATTTTCAAAATGGTCAAAATTTTCATCATTTATCCCACCTAGAAATGAAACATCTATTTCAACAGCTGAAGATTTAAGTCAGACTAGTGAACATGTCACAATCCCCTGACCAGGACAGGAATTATTTGAGTAAATATGTTTTCAGTGTCAATATGTAAATTTTCAGTGACACAATACTGATATTCAAGAACAGTCATGTGACAGGTAAACCAGATCAAAAGTACCATGACTGGAGTGGACTCTTGTGCTCATTCTCAGCCTTGAGGGCATCTTGGTCCAGTTGGCAGTGGCCTCCCACTTGGCCTGGTCCTAAGATGTCTTCTCTGTAGCGATCCCTGATATAAAGTAATAAAATGAACAAAAAGTCTGGGCCTAGAAAAGGTAATTTAAGATTAAGTACCCCCTCCACCCCTCTCCTAGCAATACTAGTGATAATGTTAAAAGGTAAAAAGAAATAAAGAAAGAACCACTGTATGACATAACATACAATCTTTGTATCCTTGAAACATATATTAATAAAAGTGAAAAATTACATTTCAGTCATGGAAAAGGATGAAAATGGTGAGATATTTTTGCTTTAAAATTTCCACATTTCTTCTTCATTTTCCTCTTTCAGATTCAATGTTTTAGTGATGTGTAGTGCAACAATTAAACAATAACTAAATTAGATAAGGTACTGCCAAACAATTGTTGATATTTAATTATTATATAGTCACCAAACTAATATGCTCTTACCAATTTTAAACTATTTACATGGACTGACAAATTCAAAATCACTCCTACCTGTTTGCGCCATCGTTAATGCTCGCTGTAGAAAAATCAAAGAAAATATTGGTGGCCTGACAGTATCTCAGGTAATTGACACAGTGAAGACTAGAATCATCCTGGAAGAGCATAAAAAAAAAAAAACCAAATGACAGTGACAAAAATATTTCAAATGATACCCATCGGATAAGTACGGACATTCTGATGAAATCAATTTTATAAAATGGATAACAATATGATAAATGAGATTTTAATGTATGATAGATTTTTTTTTTTTTTTTCAGATAGAACCTTTTACAAATGATGATACATTTGAGGAATTTAGGCAAAATGTAGAATGCTGTTAAGGACAGAGAAACCTAAAAAAAAAAAAAATAAAAAAGATAAAATTACAAAAAAAAAAAAAAAAAAAATAGTAGTAATGTCAGTCTCCTTGAAAATGATACCAATCCCATAAGTGTAAACATGATAGATAATGCAGTAGTAACCTTAAAAAGAATTTGTTTTGCATTTCACAATGCATATAAATGGTCAGTGTGGTGACCAACATCCTTCCTTCATGAATACAGTTCTTACATAATGAATTATCGGATAAAATTCTCATCATAATTTTAAACTAAAACAACGATCATACAACCCCAATATTATGCTGATGTCACTGAACAGCTTACTTTTATCTCAGCTTTGCAGAAGACTTTCATTTCCTTCCGTCTTTCATCGATCAAACCAAAATCTGCAGTTCTCCAGAATGATGCTAGCTGGTCCTCTTTATTTTTCACCCTGTTAAAGTGTATATGTAGATAAATATGGAAGTACATCACAGCATAGCAATAATTTTCACATTTATTTTTTTACTTTATAAACTAATCATAAATGAATCATTTCATGAAAGGAAAAAAAATGTCTGGAAATGGTTTCCGAATACTGACAGTCTTCCTCAGTTCTAATCTTTTCTATAGATCCTTATCAACAGCATTAAGCTGATGGTTAAACCATGTTATAGATGATGAAAGTCTACGTACCAATACCTACTATCTCCCGAACAGTCTGGGTGGCTGTGACGATGGGACAAATTGCACAATTTTTCATAGCCCCAGCATCTGGTTAGATTGATCATGTCCTGTGAACAAATGATTTTCAAAGTGTGTGATTGATTTGGCATTTTCTTGAGTGACAAAATAATTGGACAATGACATTCTCTAAGAATGAAAAGCTATTTTTTTTCCCAAGAAATCTGTTTTCGTTTTATACATGTTTTTTCCCCTTACGAAAGAGAATACATAAACTAGTTTTCCTTGCACATGTATAAATAACAAAATATTTAAACATTGAAAATTTCGTAATCATTACATTTTTCAAAATAGCCTCAGTGAGTGATAAATAAGTTTCATCAAGACGGACAACAACAACCACAACAACAATATAATAATAACAAGACCTCACAGGGAATGATGTGACACAGCTGTTAATGTTATTCCATCACATATTTTTATGCACCGACCTCATTTCTAACTCAGTTAAATATTTAAATCTCTTTGAGCTTCTCATTTTAGTCTTTTCCCTTTTGAATTTTAAAACTTTCTCCAACAGAGTAAAGCATAGTTGAGAGTGAAACCTGAATTATTCCTTTAAGCATTTTGCTTCTACATGTCTGAAATATTATTGTGACCAGTCACTGGAGAAAACATAATACTGACAAACTTAATTTACTTTAACTTATTTTTTTCTATATTATATCACTCACTTTTCTCTTGAACTTGAAGTGACTCTTTTGTCAATGAAATAAACACAGTCTCTAGCCATGAACACGCATATAAAAATACATCTCTTATATTACACTAGGGATACAAACAAGAAAGATCAAAATGTAGCAAAGCCAATGGTGGCTAGACAAGTAATATACAATAAAATTCATCCCTGGTCAGTCTTAATGTTTCAACATAACATTCTGAATATGCAGAGCAATGAATTATTAACAAGTATCATCACCTCTTGTGTTTATCTTGTTACTATCTTGAAAATTTGAATAAGACAAGAAAGAGAATTGAAAATTTCTTCAGGAGGCAGTTCAAGTTAACAAAAACTTAGAAATATATCATCCCTAAAGCATATCTTTTTTTTTATACCTTATATGGACACAAGGAGTCTTCTTCACATTTAGTCTTCAATTCAGCATTATTATTGAAGAAGAAAGGCACATGATCAATAGGTAGGTTGATTCTGCTCCAGTCAAAGGCTACATGTCCATCAATGGTGAAAGCAAGGATAACCAAGGGGTAAACAACGTTGATTATCATCTAGGAAAGATTTGAAAACAAAAGTGCAATTGGTAAAAATACATGTATATTATTCACTTGAAACAAGAGGCAAATAAATTGTTGAATTTGATCTAGTGTAGATCTGTATCACTCCTTATTCCAAAATGAATAGTCCTAACTACATAGCTTTCATATCTCTGATCTAGATCTAATGATAAAATGAAAAATATGACTTTGAGTGTTCTCTACTATTTCATCCTCTTGTTGCAAAGTAAAATCGTGACTACTAACACACATTTGGCTCTCCCGTCCATCCCTTACCTTGGTTGGACGTAGGCCTGCTCGCCTACTGCAGTATTCGCCTATTCGAAAACGTTGCAAACCATCTTCAACTTACTTCAAGAATGCAATGCAGTCTAAAACGTCGCGGAAAAGGATAGATCTCGACTTACAGTACATTTACTCCTGGTTGACAATGTTTGAAATGGGTGCTTTCCTGTTTAATCATTAAACATAATGCACCCACCAGACTGAGCACTGTATGGGCATTGATGATTGGAAATGTTTACACACCCACACTGACTCACAGGGATGGCCACTGAAGATATGAAAGATAAGATCTAGTCTAGATCTTTCACTTTGGTCTATATAACCCTTATTTGCATCGATAAACCTTAAAAAAAGGATGGTGTATAAATGAAAAATTAAGTAAAATTCGGCCTCATAAATATCTTGCTGATATCTTGAATAAACCATTAGATCTATATTCAACCGGTTGAAACTTCTACTTTCGCTTTTCATTCAATCGACGTCGAAGTACATCCGGAAAGTAATGCCATGCGCATTGAAAAGTCTCGTGAAAACTCGAGAGAAATTGGTGGTGTTCGACCAATCGTTGCTTACCTTCTCTTGCGTCTCTCCAAAACTTGGGTCACAACCTCTGACCTTTATTTACGGGCTAGGAGGACACTGCATATTTTCACCCGAAAGACGTAGATTGATTGGAATTTGTGTCTCTTAGGTAAGCATAAAATCCTTTGCTCATGTTGTGTTACACTTTTTAATGGTGATAGCAATTGAATAGCCACGCTGTTGTCTCCAAATAACATTAGTGGTTTTGTCACGAAGAGCCGCCATTTCAGTCTCACACTCATCCATTTGGCTCGTCTCGCGCGTATAAATTTTACCACCGATTGTCGTGAAATCAGCTTTATTTTTAAATGTTTAGTCATTCTGGTCAGTTTGTCAGAGTCAGTGTGAATTTCTAAATGTCTGTCAGTAGTCTGAGGCATCGAAAATATACCTAGTTTACCGGCTGAAAAGGCAGGAAGTGTTGCTATTTTTGCGAGTTGAGTCGAGGCCGTTCGTAAACATAACCCCCACTTTCGCCACATGGGTTTGGGTGCATGACCTTTGGATGTTTGTATATCATTGACACACTTGAGTTTTCACGATATCTTTTTATCCAAAATGAGTGTTTGGGGTGATTTAGTGTCAAGTAGAGAATACTATGTGCCATTTGAGTATGTATGGTGACTTCCCACCACCATCAGTCAAGATTTTCGCCGCTCCCGATTATATCGATCTTCTTCGACCTTTGTCCTTTAGCTCACGGTCAGCAAAATAGATCTAGGTCGGAGGCATATTTTATGCAAATTTGTCGGTCACTGAACTGTTGCGCTAGTTTCAGAGTTTTTGCCACCTTGCCTTCGAATGATGACCCAGAAAATCCTCCGGGCATTCCAGGCCAGACGGCATTTTGGTCAGCTTGAAGAAAATCAATAAGAGTGGGTGACCAGTTTTCATGAGACTAATTACTAAGCTTCTTTTTACAATGGTTCCCTCCCTTCGGCTTACCCAAATCTAATGATAACACCAGAGGTGTCTGCACACGATCACAATCTCCTTCCCCCTTCCTGTAGATTTATTTCCTCAACCATATTTCCTATTGCAGTTACATCTTTATAAATAATTACTTGGGAAAAAAGGAGAGGGAGGCGAAGGAAAAGATATCTAGATATTTGTAATTTGAATTTAAGGTATTGCAACGTGACAAAAGACATGCTCCCAAGTCTCTTCAAACAACAAATAAATGTGTCACCAAGTCTAGGTCTGTATCCACATAGATCTAGTACTGAATTCCAGGGATCAGGTTGTCTGCAAATGAATTGAAAGACAAAACTGTGGGGTGGTATCAAGCTAGTATCCCCCCCCCCCCCCAGTTCAGGAAAATCTATAACATGGAACTGTCTGACTGAAAAAAAAAAAATGAGTTTGTTAAAAAAAAAAGCAAGAATCCCAAAGATTTCAATAGTCATCTGTTCTGTATGTGACAATAATAATGATAATAAAAACATATGTGGTTTATAAGTAGGATGGTTTACAAAACAAAGTAGTAGATGTTGATGTTTATTACTCTATTTTGGTCTACATTATAATTTGTTTTATTACACAGCCGATGGTCTTCTGATTCTATCGAACAGATTTGAAAACAGTTTACTCCATCTTAGACACTGCTTTCCAATAATTTCCATATAACACTCTCTGTCTATAGTCATTTATTTACTTCTGTATGTATTTCTATCGCTTCCAGTGGTAACGTGGAATATAGATAAACCTGATTTTAGGAAAAAAATGACCTACATGACATGGTTGTATAGTGGTCTCCGCCTAAGAAGCCGGTTGTCGGGAGACTAATTGCTACATCTAATTATTTCATACACACAGGGAAGAAGGCTGTTCTTATTCGCATAGAAATCATTAACGGTTGCGATCAACTAATCATAGTAGTGAAGACAATCTGTGGTTAGATGGGTTGCGTAACTTTTCAATTCGCCTAAGAACCCATCTGCCTAAGAGCCTGCTTTTTTTTTGTCTCCTGATGACCGGGTTCTAGGTGGAGACAACTGTACCTGAAGATATTTTCATGAAAATGTGTGTTTATTCCTGAAATATTAGTCCAGGAGTTGTTATTGGTTATCTTTCACCATTATGGAATAACTTAACTGCCTTATTTATGTCAACTTTATCACCCTGTACAGCTACCATGGGGACAGCTGTGGAAATTGAGTATCCTCAGTGTGTATCTTAATCATATGGTACTTATTCTGTATCCTTGTTTTTTTTTTTTTTAATATACATATTCCATTGGCTTCTTTTCCATACACCCTTAAGAAATTGTAATTGAAATGAATAGTTGTTTCTGAAACTACAAAATGTTATCAAATAGTATTGGTATCAAATTAAATGACGTCTAAAAGTCAGCCTCTGAAAACTTGGATGGAATTTGTAAAGCTAAAGAATATCACAAAACCAGAAAAGATAGAACCAATCTAAGCAGATGTCTTGGCTTTCAGAAGTGTGCTGTGCTGAAAATGAGCTGATTTATTGATAAATGATAATTAATATTTCTAGAAACAAAAAGTCAAATATTGAAAAGCACACACTTGTAGGTTTGTTTAATGTTTTTCTTCTGTTGGAAATTAGCTTTAAAAAATCTGCTTTAAACAGGGATACTCAGTACTTGATGTGTCGGAACAAAATTGAAAACAGAGAAAAGACCAACATGTATAAGTAATACTGTTGCTTTTCATCAGTGGGATGTGAAATTGGTACTTAATTTGCTTCTATTGTTTGGCATCATATTTAGATGGTCCATGTGTGCATGCTGCGCATTACAAGTCCATCATTATGGCAACAATGGAGGAGGGAACTGCTGTGGAAGCCAAAAAGGAGCTAACGTCAGAAATTGATGCTGCTACTGCCGCTGTCATTGATGGAGCTGAAATGATCCATGTAATGACATCGGGAAGCTCTGGAACTGTTACTTTGCCAATTACATTGACTCAAGGAGGTCTTGTCTCTCTGGCATCACCTGGACAAGCAGTGAGTTTTGGAGAATTCATATTTTGATTTGTGACAAAACATAAGAACCAGAAAACACCATACCACATTGTCACTATTGGCAGATAGAATTTTCATGACAAGTAATCATATCCTGATGTTGCTGCTAAAGTTCAAATCTGTTTTCTGTTGTTGTTTTTTTGTTTATATCAAATGGTCATTTTAATAATTCGTTCTTAGCTCATTTTGCATTATTACAGGGATTTTAAACTTCCGACTTAAGTCGGAATTTCGACTTTTTGGTTGTTGCCGACTTCCTTACTTTTGGCAGCCCAGCTTTTTCAGAGTTTACAAGACAATTGCAGTTCTACACTATATAATTTTCGATACAAATCCCACATGACAATAGTGAAACCAGAAGTACAATAGAGTTTTGTGCATGCTTCGGACGAGAGTCAAACTGCTGTTCAGTGACTGGAGATTGAGACTGAAGCTCATAGCGTTTATTATATCTACAATCTGGATCTACTTCACACTTGACAAGATGCAGTTGAGTGGTCGCTTGAGAGTTGCCTGATGGAAAATCTGCACATCCGAGTACCAACAACAATAAATAACGTGACCATGGTTGTAGAAAGACAAATGTAAGAGGGCAGCTGTTCGCGATCAATCTGTAGATCTAGATCTTACCTAGATTCTAAGTCTTGAAAATAGATTTAGTCTATTTCAAGTTAAGGACGCTCAGTAATTATGATGGTGGCACTGCCTGTGGGATCTTATCAGTTCTTGGAATTTCCATTACTTGTATAATTTTTAAAGTCCCATACCAGGATCTTGTGAAAACTTCTGATTTTTTTGTGAAAACAGTTTGACATCGCTGATTATAAATCTGCAGACAACATATATTCAGTTCTAAGAATACCTGTGTTGGCAGCAACCCAGAGCATCTGATAGTATTTCATGAATTTTAATTGCTTATGTGAGAAAGGACGATCTAGACAGTTGACAGTTCTAATTTTGTCTCTTTCATGCTCACTCATTTTAAAATTTTAGAAGTCTTGCAAGTTATTATATATAATATCAGGTTAAAAAAAATGTGTGAAAGAGATATAATGAACTCAGTCAGATACTAAACATTTTAACTAGGCCCACCACCTGGGGCTGTTAAATTATCAAGCACTAGAATCAAATTTTTGAGTCATCTAAATTTATCATAAGTACCAAAGTGTGTGAAGTTAAGAAGTGCAGAATCCGTTCATTATAAATATGAAATAGAAGGGAGTAGAATAGTGCATTTGATGTGCTGGCTGTTAACCTAGGAATCTGTGAAAAAGTTTGAAATCCTCCCCTTTTTTTTATCCTGAAACAATCACATGCCAGCTATAAACATAAAATGGGATAGTTGAGTTAATATAGGCTATATTTTGTTGAGTTGAATGATAAGTTCACGACCATGTTTCTCAAATTTAAAAAAAAAATGAAAAGTATATTTTGATATCTATAGACAACACCTTGATCAATATGTTTTATAAATCCTTCAAACAGAATGTTATAACTTTTTGTATTACAACTTGGGCAGAAATGTAATCTGAGCATGACAAATGGAGATTAGACAGATATATCAAGAAAGTGAACAAAATTTTTTTGTTTTTGAAATGATTATGTACAAATTATTGTTCTATGCGAGAAGATCTGCACATATGAGTTGTTAAAAGCATAGCATATTTGGGGAAGATCCTTCAATTCTATGGATCCACTGTAAAATATCAAAATATTCTTTAGAAGTGAGCATTTGTTGCTTGTAAGAATTGATAAATTTATTGTGAGCATTAGAATTTATAGAAATTTGTTCTGTTCTGTTATCATTGATATGGATAGTATGTTTGGGCAAGGTTTTAAATTTTTGAGTTCGTCTTGTTCTCATGCTATTCTTAATATTTTGATGTGATTGTGAATGTATCTTGCATATATGTCATGTCTCATCAACTTTGAATGGCATTTTATGTTGTAGACAAATAAAGTTTACCTTATCTTATGTTTGCTTGTCTTAAATCATAGCTTAGTAAAGCTGTCTGGAGCTGGCAGGGAGTGAATTAAGTTGAGCATCAAATAAATATGTTAGACGCATTCAGTGTTACTGTTTAGGGGACATAATATATACTGCTAATCTGACTAGAGCATAAAGCAGTGGCATAAATAATTATATATTTAATTGTTGACAATTCTCTCCACAGAGTAACATATCCAATGGAAATCAAGTAGTTATGTCAACAGTGTCGGCCTCAGATCTAGCCTTGCGGTTGAAAGAGGGCAGTCCACTACCTGCTCAGGTGGTTCAGGTACAGGCTGGTCCCCTTTCTCAAGTTGACTGGGCATCAAAACTCAAGGTTGGTAGCACCTCAGTATTAATCCATCATTCATATCTCTTCAGCTGCTGTACGTTGAATGAAATGGTATTACATGACCTAGAGGTCAATTAAAGTTCACCATTAAATATTAGCAGCTGTAACAGGAATAAGACAGAATTACAGGTTCCATTAAGTGACAATATAAGTTGAAGCATTTAGGGGGGTGGGGGGCGCATCCTGAAATGTGGATTTTGTCCAAAAAGTGCGATTTTTGAGCTTTGGTTTTCTGTTAAAAGTACTGCCTTTTCTGCCTGTAAAAATGGTATCAAAAAGTTGCTAAGTCAATTCTAACATGTTTGACCAATGGTCATTCAACGGTAGACCTAACTTATTGTCAATCAGGATTTGACTCCACCTGGCTGTTAAATGAGGCCATAGATCATCGTGATTTGATTAAATACAGGCAAAGGGTGCAAAAAGCACTTGAATATCACCTCTCCTAGCAATATCATGA
>JBCAUA010000018.1:1541910-1554421 GCA_038406235.1 Peronia verruculata | reverse complement strand
TTTTTTTAAATTTTTTTTTTATAATTTTGTTTTTCACTGAAAACAAAGACTTACTGCCAAGTATTTCTGTTGTACAGGAATTGCAACATGCCCAACGGTTGGAGAGATTACGGGAGGAACAACGTCAAGCACAGGATCGTGTGACACAAAAGATGCAGTTTGAACAGAAATATGAACCGTGTGTAGTATGTGGGGATCGAGCTTCAGGTATACATTAATGGTTGTTTAAAATAGAATTGAATAATGCCATACCTTTGTTCATGTTCTTACTTTTGAAATTGAAGTCAGTTTTAATGGCTGATTGAAAGTCATGGAAGAAGAGAGAATCTTTTTTTTTTTTTTTTTGCCATATATCACTAACAGATAGATTTTGTAAAGAATAAATTAATGAAGGTATATAAATGCTCTTTAACTAAATAAAACCAGTGATTTCTTGAATTCTACTGCCAGTGTTTCACATTTATGATACTGGCCTCTGTGATCTATATGTCTCACCACATCATATTAATGCCAGTTTGTGAGAAAATATTGCTTATGACATAAATCTTCCCAGGTCGTCATTATGGAGCTATAAGCTGTGAAGGCTGTAAGGGTTTCTTCAAACGTTCAATAAGAAAACAGTTGGGCTATGCCTGCCGGGGAGCCAGAGATTGCCCTGTAACAAAACTTCATCGGAATAGATGTCAGTACTGTCGATTACAGAAATGTTTGGCTGTTGGAATGAGATCTGAGTGTAAGTAACAGTAAATTCTGTGTTTGTTTTTTAGCTGTGTTTGGTCGCACATATATCCCTCTAATTTCCAATCATCAATGTGCTGGCTCACAGGGATTCTCTTGCAGATGCTCATCCAGAGAAGAGGATTTGAGAGGTATTTGATGAATAGTCAGAACCTTGTGTTTTGTGCAGATTTTAGAAAGACTGACAGCTTGTACGTGAAAATTCAGCAGTTGTATTTTGTTCGTAATTTCGCTCAGCATCAAGTCTTGGAGAATTAGAGCTGTTTTATAATTAATAGTGGGTGATGTTGATTTTGTTCTTGTTTTCATTTTTTGCTCTGGTTTTAAATATGTATTAGGATTTCACCAGCTTTACTTATTTCCTACAACAGATTCAAGATGCTTGGTTGGGTATACTCATTACTTTGAAATTGAAAAATATATCAGCTTCAGCCAGTGAATTTCCCATTGAAGAGATCAAAAGAAAAATTTATTGATTTTACATAGTAAAGTTCATGTGATAGTGAATTTTATTTGCATTCCTTGTAGCTGTTCAGCAAGAGAGGCGACCAAGTGATCAGCGTGATAAAGTGCCAGGCACAGTTGCCACATCTACTCAGCGTATTTATATTAGGAAAGACTTCAACAGTCCATCAACGGCCATACCAACGTTTAGTCCGAAGGTATATGTTTGAAAAATCGAGCTATGCTATTTCATTATAAAACGAAAGAAATGTGTATCTGGTGAGGTTTGACATGAAAGTTGTGTTAATTACCGTCTTATTGTTTAACTCAATAAGAAAGCACAAAAGAGGAGCAGAAATAACAATTTTTGCATATTCACAGCAATAACCAGCATGAGCTGTAGGCCTGCTATAAATTGGAGGGGGGCGGGAGGAATTCAAGTGGTACAAAGTGATGAGATTCAAATTTTGGAAAATTGGGGGTTTTGAATCATGTTCTATGTTTTGTTATCAATAAAATAGACCTTGGAATTTTTAAAATTATGTTTTAGTTCTTTTTGTTGGATATTGAAGAGACAAACAGCTGAAGCCTAACTTCTACATTAAAAGGGAATATAAGTTATAACCTAAAAGAAAAAAGTTGACTTGGGACCATATGCATGTCCTTCTCTGAGTTGGTTGCCCATAAGAGAAGATTAAATATGTCAAAGTGAGTTCCATGTTGCATGTTTTTGTTTTGCCCAGTGTGTTCCTTGTTGTATGTTGATGTCTTGATGTGGTATCGAAGCACACGGGTTTTAAAACAAATATATATATATTTTCCCAGAATTTGGATGACCCTAAGTATGGGAGCTTGCTGGCCAATTTGCAAGAGCGTGTGGTGCATACTGACCAGGGCATGGTGGTTCTGAGCTCACAGATGTCACCAAGTTCAACTGTCAACACAGGTGAGTGTATGATTTCAACTGAGTTGATGATGTGGATGGATTTATTTAAAATGCTCTGCTTTTGGCTTTCAGAGTAGTTAGAGTATAGCGTTTGCTGTGTTATTATCTAAATAGCTTTGGAACCATTTTACTCTGCTCCGCTTAGATCAATCTGGGAGGCATCTAAACTTCTTTGACTGAACAGAACGTCCAAATTCCTTTATAGCAGGGGAAATAATTTTGTTTCTTCTCTCTTTTTTTATTTTTTTATTTTTTTTTCAGTTCTCATTGTTGTGCATTAGAGGATTTCAGTTTTGTAGGTTTATGCTGGTACATTGTGTGGTGAAATATTTTCTTACTTTTTTTTTTTTTAAATAAAGACATACTGACATTCCTGGTTCAAGTGGCGATTTCAGCCTTCATCTTGTTAGTAGATTTGCTGATATAGTTCTTATTGATCTAGCAGCACCTGTGTTCTCACCTTTCGATCCATGCAGATATAGTAACAAAAGTCGCTTTTGAATGAGCTGTTTTTATAAATATTGGAGTATCACAGTAAAATGCAACATTTCATGGAACTTTGAAAGATTTCCTTGATCAAGAATTGTAGGATCTGATTTCTTTGCCAGGTGTTCTTTGGATTACCTGTGTTTTTGTCTATCTTGTAAATAATCCCTTGAGTGGTGGTGTGTATTGATAGTTTATGTAGCCTCCCTGCAGCAGTTGAAGAAATAATGTGGTGTTTTTGCTTAGCAGAATTATTTTCCCCAAATGTATGTTTTTTTTTTTAAATTTGTTTTCATATTCATTTGCAACAAAAATCTGTTTAATGTACTTTTTGAGACATCATTGTTTATTAAAACTGTGAAAAGTTCTCCCCTAATGTAGGTAAAGTTTATGTGATATTTCCATTGTATAACTAAATAAATGTAATGAAAAACTATAGAAACATTGAACATCAGTAGAACTACATGAGAAATGAAAGAAATGAGAAATAGCTGGATTTTCAATTATGCATGTTCCTTATATTGTTGTTGATTTATGTTCCTAAGTGTCATTATTTGGTTTTATAATTTAATATTTTATTTTCATATAAAGTTAGTATTTTAGATTTGTGCGCATGACAAGAATTGACTTACACAGTTTTTGCAAGCCATGACAGACATGTCTTTTCTGAGGATAAACAGTAATTTGCTGTCTGGCAGTTCATTATTGACAGTTATTTGAGTTTTGTCTAAAATCTCTTGCATTTCTTTCGTAATCAGAACAAATTAAAACTCTTTTCTCTACAAAAAACAACGGCAAAAAAAATGTATGCTACTGTTACTGTTTTACTTCCTGAAATTGCTCAAAACAGCTGTTTTATTTTAGACATTCACTTTGTAAAAATGCAATATTTACATCTTTTTCTCCCTACAATTCTCTAGCCTTTTGAAAGATTTTTAAGAAGGAAGAGAAATAAGTTGTTTGCTCCGCAGTAACTGCTCAGCTTGAAATAAAACTTTGAAAGAATAGCTTTTGACACGCAAAAAATTCATTTATTATAATGTATTCTTAAGTTTATGTCTTTGTTTGACTTGTCTTTTTTGTTGCATTCCTTGTATCATTTCTCACCCTAGATCTCACCACACTAGCCAATGTTGTCAGTACAGTGAGCAATACAGAAGGTAAACACTTGCAATATCTTCCCTCTTCATTTTCTCACCCTCTGAGTACTTAAGATCATAAGAATAGTTTCAGTGCATTATGTGGGATCTTCCTATAAAAACAATAGACATCTGAAGTAAAAATTCTATAAGTAATGCAATTATGACACACTATTTGGATTTGCAGTGGAGTTAGCCCTCCTTCAGAGGCTGGATAGTACTTATTGCAAGCATGTTTTTTTTTTTTTTTTCTTTCATCGTTCTTCAGATTTACTCTAGTAAGAAAAGGGATTTTTGAGAAAATTATATGACATTGAGATGCCGCGCTTATTTGACAAGTAAAAGAGTAATTTGCAAGTTTCTTAATGAGCTAGTAAAGGAAACAAAAGAAGCAACAGCACAGTGCGAAACATCTTTTTTTTTCCCCCCTTTACATTTGAAATACAACTGTCTCGTGGCCAGTCGAAATGAGATGTAAGTTGCTGGGCTAGAACTAAGAAATCGGGCTTTGAATGTGATGATGAGGGTCAGATATCGGAATTTTTTTTTATTGTAGAAATTGAAAGTGCATTCATTTTCTAATAAGACGGTATTGGTCTTACCCTCGATTTATAAATATTTGTCTATTAAAATTGGGTTCTTGTGAGGTAGTTATGTAGATTTATGCACTCAACCATTCATGTAAGCTTGATTTTTCTAGGAAATTTAGTCATTGTTGGGGTAGTCCCCATCTTGCAATATCTCTGCCTAGAATAAAGCTAACTCAGAACTTTTTTCAGACCAGAAAGGGTATGAAATAAGCTTTTGCATGATACCAGAAACCACATATGGTGAAAAATGACATACTTCTCGTTTTGACTGGCTGCAAAACAATTGATTTATCAGTTACGCCCTTTTAGTGCAGTTTTTGTCCCACATACTTCACTGATAAATGGCAGTCTGTCTTGATTAATATTGATCAATACAGTTAAAACTAGCTAGATTTATTTTGTACATGAACAATTAGTTCTTTTTTTTTTTCTTCTCTCTCTCGCTCGCTCTCTCTCTCTCTCTCTCTCTCTCTCTCTGTCTCTATCTCTCTCTCTCTCTGTAAGGATTATTCTGAATTATCAAGTGTCAGTCTATTTTCTTAATGCTTATTTTGCACAACTAACAACTGTATGGTTGCTTCATGCTTTTTAATGACTAGTTATTTTATCTAATACCAAGCATTAGATCATCTATTTCACAAAATAAATAATAATACTGCTATTTTTAAAGAAAATGTAATTTGAAATTTGTGAACAGGAATTCCTTGTCCCAGATTATCAATTCTTTCTTGTAAAAATGTGATCTACCCTTTTATTTATGATGAAATTTCAGTGTTGATGACTGTGGTGCTTTTAGAAATATGCAATAAAAGATATGGAAAAATGAGAACTGGTTATTGAATTCCCAGCGTTAATTTTTTTTTTTTTAAATGTATCTTTGCAGTAAGAAAAAGTCAGGCATTAACACATATTATGGAACATTCCAATTAATCCTAAAGTTTTCAGAGCATTTCCTGTAGTAGAAATTAATTGAGCAGAATTTGATTTAAACCTTGTAATAGAAACATGCAGAAGCTTGTCTATCTCTCTGTCTGTCTTTAGTAGAACTACATAATGCAAATCAAATATAACCATTGGAAGATGGTTGAAGGCTGGCTGGAGGCAGTAGACTATGATAAGAACTAATCATGTTTGGGCATGTTATATTTTGCGGTTAGTAGGAACATATGAAACCTAGATCTGTCTGTCTTTCGATCTTTAGTAGAATCTAATCGTGTAGCAATCATTTAATTCCTATAAAGACAGTTTTGAATGGTGACAGAAGGCAAAACAGACTTAACAACAGTTACTGAACAATGAAAATGCCACCAGGAATGGCAATATTCATTTAAGTGAAATAGTGAGCTATAAACTGAATTCTTGCAAATGCAGAGTGTAGTAGGGTTTGGTTGATTTTTTAAAAAAATTTTTCTCTGTAACTTGTGCATTGCATTATATTTACATGGTTAGTCTTATGCAGCCTATAACTGTGTTGCCATTAGAAAAAAAAAAAAACAACAGAAAAAACTAAAATGTTTATGAAGATTTGTCCAAAGTCAATATAAGAACAGATTTTCATGATTTCAAGCGGGTTATTAAGATCTAGGAAGGGCTCAGTCTTCTCAGACTTTGTTTGCTATGCTCATTTCTCCAAGATCTGTAAATTAATCTGTCATGTTTTTGTGCTCTGTGCATGACCTTTTTGCTAAAGATCTTTTTTTTTATCATAGCCAGAAAGTGGTGATGGAAAATTTTAAAAAAATGAAATGATTCAATATTTAAAGCAGATTCCTGAATCCATCATAATGAATTCTTCTAAAAATGCCTGCTGCCTATAAAAAATTTGAATAAAGGTCAGATCACAAAAAAGATGGTAAATATAAAGAAAAATATGCATCGTCTTGTGCGGAAAAGATCAGCATGAGATAGCATAATTCTGCTACTGTGAGGTAAAAATATTTGTCTGTTTTATGAAAATTTTCAAGCTTTATTTGTTCGAGAGATTGAAATAAACTGTAAAATTTAAATAAACCAAAAACATCTTTTTTGAAATATATTTTTCTCTTTGGTTATCAGTTTGTTTAGCTTGATAGGTGTGTACGTCAGAAATTGTCTTGAAAAGAAAAAAAAAATATTTTTGAAGAGTACTCATAGTTCAGCATAGTGAAAAATTACAGAAAGTTTTATGCTTAAAGCAGGATCTAAAGTGATACAAAGTTGCATTTGTATTCATTTACTTATTTCTTTATTTTGACTTCCTGTGGGTCATGCGTTGCATCTGCCATGGTGATATTTATTACTGGGACAGAATATCATGCTAGAGTGTCAGCTGCCAGCATGTTTGGTTCTGTCTTCCAATTTTTGGTAAACATATTTTTTTTTTTTTTTAATGCACAGGTTAAGTACCTTGTGTAGTATTCTTGGTATTCATGTGTTGACTTTTTTTGTATTCATTTAATAGTGCAGCTTGATTTTATTATCATTTGCTTTGGTTTCTGTTTTGTTTTCACACCTTTATATTATTATCAGATCTGACAACACTTGCAGATGTTGTGTGCACAGTTAACAACACTGAAGGTAATCTTTCTTGCTCACATTCAAACCTCTAATAATAATTGCAGTAGATGCTCACGTTGAAATCTGTAATAATGATGGTTTGCCAGGTCTGTACGTGTGATAAGTTTCCCTCGTACATACCTCATTGGTTGAGTCTGATGCCAAGTCTTCATGTGAAATGTTTGCATAAATGCTCATCCTGTACATCTTTTGATCCAAGCTGCTGTAGATCTTGTGTTTTGAGTTTAGTAACTGTCTTTTGGACCACATGTCACGAGCTCAGTTGTTTGTTGTCATATCTCCATTTTGGGCGATTTGGAGATATATATGTCATGTGAAAAGGGTATAGTAAATCTACCATATTATACTGCAGTCATTTCACTGGTCACTTGCTCAAACAGGTATATTTTGAAAATCATTTTGTCCTATCTCCTATGTACAAAAACAGTTGCTAAACATAACTCATCAATTTTCTCAAAATGTGAAAAATGGAGAAAGGGCAATAGAGAACTGACCTCACGATATGTTCATTTGATATTCCAGTTGATGGGTGATGGTTGTTAACGGAATGGTTACCGAAAAGGCTTAAAAGGTGGCTGGTGATGTTACTGTAGCTATAATTATCTTAAAGTTTGCTGACTAGTGTTGCGTATTCTTTCGATGAACGGACTGCACATGCCATGATGACTGATGACATTGCCTTTTATGTTCATAAAACTGATGAGAGATGGTGCTCAAGCTTTAAAATTTATAAAGGTGGTGATTGGAGGTACTTACCATAGAGATTAAAGTTGTTGACATACCACGGGCATTGCACCACGGCTGTTTCACCAGCTTTTGTAGCTGGCCAGCACACGATGCCGTCCCATGTGGAATTACAATAACCATCTGAAAATCAGTCAGTTAATCAATCAATCCAGTAATCGGTCAATCACTCAGTCTATCAAACGGCATACCAGCATATCAATCCAAGGAGCCACTATTTAGCATTTATTTTATACACATCAATATAGCAAGGACTTGCTGGTTCGTTGAGCTATTGGCACCGTTTACAATATTGTTGCCCATTGTCATTTTTATAAGTATGGACATAACACCAGAGATTTAAATTATGTTCTGAAACGAGCAGCCAATATGAAGAAGAAGAAGAGAAAAAAAAGGCAGAAAGCCATATGTAGGGAACATCAAGGCATGATACATTGTTCACAGCTAATCTGTCGCGATATCCAGTAGTTTAAAACAGACAATTGTTTGTTGTCTGTGTTGGGGTTTAACAACGCATCAGCACGGTTACGGCTATATTGTGTCAAGCACGGTACGATACGTTCACACGTCAAGAAGAAGAAGAGAGGAAAGAAAGAGGGACAGAAGACAGTAGCAAAGAGAGAGAGAAGAGATGTCTCTCCTGGAATGTGGAGGACTAAAAAAAAAAAAAAGAAGGCTTTATGATATTATAATAAATGATGTCTAAATTTGTCTGCACCCGTCTAGAAGGAGGCAGTAGCCTTTCAATCATAAAATGGAATTATTTCGGTTTAAAATGTGTGCTCAGTTTGTTCAGAGAGAGAAAAAAAAAATGAGTAGAAACTGGATATTTTTTGGACGTTGTGGCCAGACAGTGGCGCCTCTGCCTTCTCTTGAACTGATTATTAACTGAAAGTAACTTGCATAGAATACAACCTTCTAAAATACGCTGGTCCTCATCCTTATAGGCTACACATCGGGTTTCCCTGTCCAAGAAGGGTAGAGAAGTTGAGCCACTGAAAACTAGCAGGCTCTGAAAGAGGAAGTTCTAACCCCCTGGCTTGTAGATTTGGTTACTTTCATAAAGGCCACTGGATAGTAGCTACCGAAATTACTTTACAGAAATGTGCCTATCAATCAAGCAGATTAGCATTCATGGAGGGGACTGAAACTGTGTCGCCGAAAATAATTTGACATCCGTTTGTATGTCCAGGACAAAGTTTAATCCATCACTTTAGCCCATTAAGTATGAAAGTGAACATTATACTTTTCGATGATATCCTTCCACTTTGTCACAACATGGTGACCAATGACCAACGCCCAAAGATGCCCTGATTTACTTTAGCATTCTTTTCAGTCATGTCGAGGACACAATTCATGTTAAAGATCAAGTGTCGTGACAGTAGACTGAGTAACCGGTAGCAACAGAGTAAAGTTACTTTAACTCTCTTCTGGCACTGGCGAGTTATTACAGGTTCATCGTGAGTGTTAATATTATTATGCCACCGCAGCCGAACTAAACTTTAATTGAAGCCACGGCATTTCACAACATAGTCCTGTGTTCATAATGTCCGCTAACGTGTGTCGGCAGAGATAACTATGTCGAATTACCATGAGTAGGCTGATTCATTTGGTATTCCCAAATAACTACTGGTATCTGCAATGTATGTGTTTGTCACCTACAGTGCTAAGATAAGCTATCCCTACGTCAACCATCGCGTCGGTTGCTTAGTCACCTAACTGTGGGGCCTCTGGACCCGAAACAAGAAATTCCTCGGTTCGAATAATAAAGGGGCCAGACATTTGTCCCTGACAAAGTTAATTTACACACATTTCTTGACCTAGCCAATTCGAACTGATATTGACCAATAGACAGAAAGTGTTGTTGCTAGATTGATAAATGATTTGAAAGTAGGCAGCCGACTGGTATGCTCCCCAGGATGCCCGGAATATATGTTACTTAATGCCTCCTTCGGATTTATCGAAACAATAACTGACAAAAATAAATAATATTAGTTCGAGGGCTTGACGGGAAAAATAGCTATAGCATGTAAATGCCATATATTATCTCATACTATGTTGCCAACAGTAATACCAAAGCGAATTTCCCAGGGCGTGGGCCACCTACTTTCCGGTCATCAAAATCAGTAAAAGAAAAAAAAAAAAAAGAAAAAGTCTTTGTTTCAACGTTACAAACAATCACCTAAGAGAGAAAAAAAAAAAAAAACCGAACTTTAAATTGATCAAACATATTTCACAACTATCGCTCTTCATTTAAGCCATACGTATACAAGTAAGATGTCAGAGTATGCCCCTTTTATATTAGATCAAGCACTGACTCCACTGATTTCCTGACATGCAACAGCAGAATTGCACTCACCTGAGTTGTAAACTCCATCGATAATGCTTTGATCAATCTGTTTGTAGCACTTCTCCTCCTCCTCAAAAAGTGCTTTGGCTTGCTCAGCCTCCGATATAACCACCAACCTCTGCAGACAGAGAAAGCATACTATATTTTAACCATGGCAGAGTTTATTTCCGCAAACATTCCGAAATGACATAATTTTGTCTATTTCGCCATAACGTACATGTAATTATAATTAAGCAAATAAAGCGTTCAGAACATTTCATGTGTTTTGTGTGATTACAGCGGGCCGATTGTTCAATGATGAACAATATTCTGTTCTGACCCTACAAATTTGTCTTTATTTGATGTGTATTCGGTATAGCCGGGCGGTAAACTCCTTGTGTACTTAAGTGTTTTAATGGAAAAAGCCAAAATATACTCAATCCATTTTTTCAAAATCATTCCACAAAGTAAAGGGAAAACGTGTTCTATTTGACAATCAAGACTTGAGTTAAGGAACAAAGGAACATTAACCCTCTATGAAGGATGAGAATCTCTCATACATGCCTCTGTCAAGCTTAAGTAGCTCTAAAGATACAATCCCGAAGTCAATGTATGCTTCGTATATCATTATTTATATTTCTAGAAAATTAAAATTGGACACTATTCATTCACTTTCCCAATGCCCTGTTTAAGATCACACAGAAAGCGTGCCTGTGGCGATACCACGGATATTATTTTGTGTCATGAAATGGGAACGGAAATTCAAGAAATAATGGAGAGAGAACTTTTAAGACAATTTCTGAGGCAGTCAGGGAAAAAATAAATTTGTAGTATTTCAGGGTCAGTTAATAAAAACTGACGAGATGTTGCTATAAGTCTTTGCAAACTGCATACATCTCTGCAAAACTTTGCTGTTTGGCCAACATAATCCTTTGAAACACAGTATCACAGACACAATATTTTTACATGGTATATGGAAGCAAGAATAGTAGGAGAAATTTGTAAAGATATAAAATATTTTCTTTGTGGAAGCTGATAAGCGTCTCTAGTAAAATAAAATAGACAAAAAGTAGAACCAACCCATATTTAATTACATAACATGTCAACAAACTCGATCAGTGATCACTTTTTTTTTTCATGAATACACAAAAGAAGGATCTATACTTTTTGTTTCGACATATGACCTACTTCTGATAGAGACTGTCGTAAACAGCCAGAAGGAACTGGTTGGTCTTATGTTTGGGTTGTCTTATTTTTGTGACTCGGTCACGTAATGAGTTATGCTCCACATCTCACAGAATAAATACAGGGGGAAAATGAAAATCGAATGAAATGCCAATGTCCCAAGCGGCAAATCAAGGACAGAGTAAAAGTGAAAGGGTAATTGAATAATCAACTGTAGGAATTAAAAGATTACCAGATTAAGATCCATGGCATAGGCTATAAGAAGTCTTGGGAAAATACCACATCTGCAATAATAATTATAGCGTAAAGATGGGACTATCCAAGGAGTGACTGTCTCCACAACTCGGGATATTAGAGACTTAGAGACCCACGAAGGTAAGACTATGCGTATCTTAGTGGGCCGTTGGACTGATCTGGGAGATACAAGCTATGAGAACTTGTTTTCATGACGACCGTAGGATGTTTCCCTACCAGAAACAAAGGCTTGTGGTAAAATATGAGCCCAGGAAGGGAGAAAATGGGAAAGGGTAGGCAGTCGATAGACGCGCATGTCAGTTTAATGTAGCAGGCTTTGAATTGTGAAGTTAAATTAGCTTTATTATTTAAATCTGCGACTCGTCTCCTTTGAGGGAAGTATTATTTATTTGCATATATCTGGCGCTATGTTGAGCTTCTCTACAGAATTCGAAGTGGTAATGGTAGCTACTCTGGTCAGACACTTTGGAAATCCAAACCTCTGTAGCAAGAAATGAGAGGAGAGAGTGAGCTTTGAAACAGGGGAAATGGGAACGGGGAGGGGAATGAGTTCAGAAACAGACGAACAATATGGGCGAAAAGCAGCGACGACATCAGATCTCCGGGAACATCTCTTGTTTATTTTCATACAGCCTATTTACTATTATGGTGGATGGCAGTGAGATAGAAATAATTAATGTATAAATGGCATTGGGCAACTGAAACAAGTAAGAATTGAAAAGGAGGTAGCCTGGTTAACGTGACACATAAAAATGTGAAATGAGGAGACTAAGCAAATTTAATCAGATAAAACCCGGACAGTAAGTCTTTACTAATAACTATTGACAAAATCACAACAGAAAACAGTACAGGTGATAGTTGGTAGGCCTATAACGTATTCCCTGGAAAACGTGATCAGTACTCATCATTCACATCTGGATTTCCTGTGTCCATTACACTGTTCGCTCACAATATTGCGCTTTTGCACCTTATAGTAATATAACATTCAATCTACGCTGCTTGTTTGGTGACTGTTCAAATGAAATTATGTATTTTTTTCAAAATCACATGACCTAGTGAACATCGCTCACATGTGGCTTTGTTTACTTGCTCTGCGCAT
>JBCAUA010000018.1:1493207-1541810 GCA_038406235.1 Peronia verruculata | reverse complement strand
ATAGATAGATAGATAGATAGATAGATAGATAGATAGATAGATAGATAGATAGATAGATAGATAGATAGATAGGCAGATCGGCTACTAGGTAGGTGAGTAGGTAGGTAAATGGGTAAAAAGACAAAGCGACAAACACATACATACATACATACATACAGACAGACAGACAGACAGACAGTAGACAGACATCTTATTGAGTTTTGGCCAAGGAAACTGCATGTAGTTAGCGATACATTCCTCACCCATTACTATTCAACATAAAAACGATTGTTCGCCATATTGAAATGTGTTCATTTTATGCCAAAGTTGACGGTGTCAAATTCCAGTTGACTGGGTAGGAAGGAAAAAAGCTATTGAATAGTTGGCAAGTTCGAATCTTTTGCAGTTGTCGGGAATAACCTCATTAAATAGAAATGCAATGAGTTCACAGCGACCTGGACTTTAAAGTGCATGAAAGAGGCAAAATGGTCAAGCTGTACCAGTAATTTTGGTTAAAACCACTTTGTTTCTTTGTTTCTTTGTGTTGGGGTTTAACAGCGCATCAGCACGATAACGGCTACATTGTGCCTAACACGATAGGTCCATTTACACGGTAGTAACAGAGAACACGTTTATCAGTTATAAAAAGATATCAAAATGTGTATGTAAATTTGGGTTATCAAAAGTTCTATAACAAAACTGAAAGGTGGATGTACGCACTTTTGCGGCATCCTGTGCGGATTGTCGCATGCTGGTCAGGTGTTCTATCATGAGGAGATGTTAAAATTTGTGATGCAGACCAACCTGGTGTGAAAAGCTCAGGATGGTTCGGTTTGGTAATGAGGTCCTTCAAAGAGCGACTCTAGATGTGGGCCTCTCGAGCGCCCCTGAAGTCAAGGAAGTCCATTAGTATGTGCGCGACTATCAGTTGACATTGACAGGGCAGGCACTGTGGGGGCATTTCTCTTTTGAGAAGTGTGTGCGTATGTGTGTGTGTGTATGTGTGTGTATGTGTGTGTATGTATGTGTGTGCGTGTGTGTGTGTGTGTGCGCGCGCGTGCGTGCGTGTGTGCGTGTGTGTATGTGTTCTTATTTCTTTTTGTAATGTACTCTTTCAACCCTTACAATGTAGAATTGTATCGTTTTTTGTTTTTTGTTTTTTTCCTGTCCAGGTCGGCGAGAGAAAAGTTTTGGATATCGAGCTTTTTGCCTAGACAGCGGCTTCTCTAGCTGCTCTTCATCCAAACTTTAACAAATAGAAAGGTGCTGAGGTTGAGATGAGGTGCTGTTTTCGTGTAAACGGGGTTTATAACTCACTAGATGTCGAGGACTTTTTAAGTATTCCAGGACTGCTTGTCTGTTTGTTTGTTTGTATTGGGGTTTAACGGGACATCAACACGATCACAGCGATATTGTGCCAAACACGGTAAGATACGTTTACACGTCAAGAAAAAGAAAGGAAAGAGCGGGGTAAAAAACAGGAGCAAGGAGAGAGAGAGAGAGAGAGAGAGAGAGAGAGAGAGAGATGTCTTCCCTGGAATGTCGAAGATGGCAGTCCATGGGAGACATCCCACCAATGACGCGTTTTCATTGCCTGCAGGTGGGAGCAGGGAACCTACTCCTATACCCCGGGGCTCCCGCGGGGAATCTAGGACTGTTTATAAGGACTTCAAGAAGCCGAATATCTTAGATATTTATGCGTGTGTAATGATAACATTTGCGGAACAGACCAACATGTAGTTTTATACATCAACAATGGATGGTATTTCATATTGCACGCTGAATTTGTGCTTGTACTGGTGCTGAAATTCACTCTGCACAATACACAAATGTCTCGCGGCCAGTCGAAATGAGACGTAAGTTGCTTGGCTAGAACGGAGAAATCAGTCTTTGAATGTGATGAGGGGGGTCAGATATCAACTTTTTTCTTTTTATTGCAGAAATCGAAAGTGCATTCATTTCTAAACAAGACAGTATCGGTCTTACCCTCGATTTATACACAATACTTGATTAAAATCGGGTTTTTTATGAGGTATGCATGTAGATTTATGTGTACCACCGTTCATTTAAACTCGATTTACTCGGAATTCCGTTCATTGCTGAGTGGTCCCCCTTTGCCTCTTTTAACTGCACTATCTCTGGCTAGAATCGAGTCAGCTCAAAACTTTTTTTACTACCGGAAAGGGTATGAAATAAGCTTTCACATGACACCAAAAACTCCATATGGTGAAAAATCGACATACGTCTCATTTTGACTGGTTGTGAGACAAATACATGACGTACTTAACAAGGTAGATAAGAATCAGTTTTGTGTTTAAAGCGGAATAACTTATTATAAAAAAAAAAAAAAAGTACCCCTTCCAGGCATCTAATCTTTCATTGAAAAATGTAACTGAAAATTCAAGTTGAGATGTTAAACTTCACTAAAAATAGATGAAATTGTGCATAGCTACTTTTTTTGTTTTTTATCATTGTCATTTTTTTCTTTTCTGGTCTATGTGTGTATACGGGAGAGGACGTATGTTGCAGTACTTGCATTGGGTTTACAATAGATTTGTTGGGAAAGGTTGGAAATACCGGAGTCTATTTTTAGCAGTGGGTACACTCCAAAGTATTCACAAATTTGACTCACTTTTCGGTTTGACCATGTTACGGTGTGGAGGAAAATGTGTCACTAAAACTCCTCACTGTGAGCCTATTGAACCTAGATGGCCTCCAAATAATAGTAATATTGAGTAGTATTAATGATTTAATGACGTAAGAAAAAGTATGGCGTACTTCCGGTGTCGCGTTTTTCACGAAGGTTTGCGTTCAACATTAGTGTTATGGGATTTCGTGGAGTTTATTTTCAGTAGGGGGTACAAACATTCCGTCGGGGATTTCCAGATCTGTGCTTAGTCGATTATGAACTATTCAGTGACCGAAATGTGACATGCCATGTTTGAGCTTGTTCAGCAAAATCGCAGCATCGCATCCAATGAGCCATTTTATCAGATAGCTAGGGTACTTCCTTTTGCCATGTACAAGAGAATATGTAGGATAAGTATTATTTTTTTTTTTAAATCTCCCAATCCTAAGAAAGTAGGATTATCTCGGCTTTTTAGAAGTTGCCAATTTTTACTGAGAAATTTTATCTTTAGAAATTTGGAATTTGGAAATTTTGCCCCCACAGCGACACTCAGCCTACTCTTCCATCGACTTTGAACTGCCCAAAAGTTCTTTAAAGTGCGTAACGTATAGAGGGACCTCCGAAATATATTCGCCCTTATCCGAGAAGGCTAGACGTCGGGCTTCCCTACCCACAGGAAACCATGGGACCGTTGAGTCATTGAAAAAATGCGGGTTTTCGATCTTCGTGTCCCGTTATCCCCCGATGCAGAACCCTTGAGTCGATCCCGACCGCTCCATGAGCAGACGCCATACCGATTGAGCCACTGCGTCCCCCATATCTCTGTATAGCTAACACGTTCTACCTTTTGTAGGGACTGCCCACTTTTTTTCTGCTAAAGGAATGGCTTCTCGCACTACAAAAATCCTCAAGAAAGTAGGGTTGTCTCAGCTTCAAGTGCCCGCCTTTTCTGGTGAAAATTTTTGTGGGTAGAAATTTGGAAGTTTGAAATTTTGCCCCGACAGCGGCAACAGCGACAATCCGCCTACTTGTCATCGATTTCATCATCAAAGGTTCTTTAACGTGTTTGGCATACACATGGGACCCCAGAAATATATTGGTCCTTATCTGAGAAGCGTAGATCTCGGGCTACCTAGAGGAAGGTAGGGCATGATTGAGTCACTGAAAAAAAAAAAAAATGCATATTCTAGTCTCAGATCTTTGCATCCCCTGACGACAAACCTGAGACTCAAACCTTTGACCTCCACGATGTGAGCTTTTTGCCGAGTTGTAGACGCCTAACCATATGGTCACATGCAACCCCAAATTCATCTATATCTACAAGGATAACTGTAATATAGCAGTTAGAAACGGAATCTCTTTCATTATTAATCCCCCCCCCTCCCCCACAGTGGCTCGTGATATATGAGTAGGTTTTTGCTCCCACCTACAGGTGGTGGAAGCCCATCATCGTTGTGATGTCTCCTGTGGAATGCCATCCTCGACGGTCCAGGAATGGCATCTCCTCTCTCTCTCTCTCTCTCCTTGCTATTGTCTTCTGTCCTGTTCTCTTTCCTCTCTTCTTCTTGACATGTAAACGTATCTGACCGTGTTTGACTCCCCCGGGATATATAAGTAGGTTCTGTGCTTCCATCTGCGGGCGGTATAATTCCGTCATCGGTGGGGTGTCTTCCATGGAGTGCCATCCTCGACATTCCAGGGGAGACATGTCTTCTCTCTTCCCTTGCTCCTGTCTTTCTCCTTGCTCCTGTCTTCTGTCCCGCTGTCTTTCCTCTCTCCTTCTTGATGTATAAACGTATCTTACCATGTTTGGCACAGTATAGCCATGATCATGCTGATGTGTCGTTACACCCCAACACAAACAAAAGAAACAATATTATTCATTCTTACTAAGATCTCAATCTGCCTGTGAATCTTGCAGGAGCCACCCTTTGTGATGACATCCAAGGACAGCTCGGGGAAGGTGTCCTATTCTGGTCTGGCTATCGACCTGTTGGAACAGGTGGCACAGAAGGCCTTATTTCGCTATGACATCAAACTGACTGACCACACCTCCTACGGCTATCAGGACCACAGCGGCAAATGGTCAGGGCTCATCTCTGAACTGACAGAACAGGTGAAATTATAAGACTGGTCCTGTGAAAGTGAAAACGTTGTAGAGAAAGCGAAAGAGAAGAGGGACACAGATATAAAGAGAAAAGAAGAGAAAAAAAGCAAGAAAATAGAGGGAAGGATGGAAGAAAGGAAAGAAAGAAAGAAAGAAAGAAAGCAGGAAAGGACAAAGAAAGAGAGAAAAGGTGAAAGGTTCAATTGATGGGAAAATATAGAGTGAAAAAGTTATGAATTTGAAATAAGATCATATTTTGTATTGGAAGTAGTATTTAACATAGGAATTAAATTACCTTTAAAGAGATACTGGAGCCTTAACAATATGAATACACATTAATATTTAAGTCTACATTGAACACAGGATTAAATAAAATAATGAAATTTGCAGTTTCAAACCATCTAAACTTTTTAGAATACTGAACAAGAAAAAGACAAGCTAGAGAAAGAAGATGAAATAATGTCATTAGTGGCACTGGAAATATAGACCTTGTGGTTGCACATGTGTTTGAAGGCTGATTTTCTAACTAAATATTGTTATGCCATTGGCTTACAGAAAGCTGACTTAGCCGTTGGTCCCATCCCCATCACTTCACAAGATCATCTGACAGACAAAGTGGACTTTACTAAACCAATCATGTCCAGTTCTATTCGATTACTGGTCAAGGTAGGTTCACACTCTTATCACTCAAGCTAGTTTTACAGACAGATCTGATCCATTTTATTCATTTCTCATGTATTATCCCGGTTCATATTTGACTAAGCAAAAACCTGGAAATCCCAGCCGGAGTCTTTGTATCCCTCTGCTAAAAATAGAACACTCACTGATGTTTGGCATCTCTCTGTCCAAAATCCGAGAACGATTGTCACCTGTCCAATTGTCACCTGTCCCGTGTGTTTTTAATGTGTTTTTCTATGTCAGCGGTAGTGAGCAATCTGAAGTGTTGGTACCCTCCTACTGAAATAAGATGGGGATTTCCAGCAGTTTGCATGGTCGAAACAAATCTATTGGTCTCCATGATAAAAGTGATAACATTTTCTGACATTTTACCTTTCTTAAACAATCAACCTGCAATTTAAAAGCATGTAAAACTGGAGAATCAGTGCAGTAAATGCTAAAAAGTTAAAGGCAGCAAAGAAGGTTATATTATTGACAACGCAAAAACCTGGTTTGTCTCAAAAGTAGGAAGTTGAACATTCTTGATTCTTGCCTGTTGTTGTGTTATTTAGTTGTTTCTATGGTGGATTCCGGACATACAACTAATTTATCATTAGAGCTAAACAGGTATCAAGCAATGAATTGCTATACTTCATTGTTGTAGAAATGAACATTTCTTCATATGGATCAATAGAAACCATCTTACCTTGTCTCATTTTGTAATATTATCCATTAGCCAAACTTTATGTCATCCAAGGAGCTTATACTATCATACTGGAGAGTGAACTGATGACATCACGCATGTCAAAATGTGGAGCCATGCCCATGGAGGCAAGAAACCTAGATAACGTTAACACTTAACGCCGTTGTTGTTATGTTACCAGGTGTAAATTATTTCAATACTAAATGAAACTCACACTGCCATTATTTTATGATAGCAAGTCTGTTGTAATTTGTTGTTCTTGTTGTAGTTCTTGGTAATTAAAAAAAAAATAAATCTCAGATCCATTTGTTTACAAAAAATAATTTTTTAAAGTATTGACTACTCTCCATACACAATTCTAGCAATACTAGGTCTAACCCCATGGCCATGGCGTCCAGTATTAGCACGCTAGACACATGGTGTTTTGTTAGATGACATCATGAGTCGGCACTCCTGTATAACAGTATAATCTCCTTGATGTCAGCTTATTTTATGTCTTTATATGACAATACACATCCTGTTCTGTTCTTCACTCTGAGCTGATTTCAGAATTTGTCTTATATGTTTTTGTTTGCATTTGGCTGTTTGATGATGTTCTCCAGTTTCATGTCTCCCAACTTGAATGATTAGTTTATTATTTGAAAGGCTCCATGGCGTGTCGCTGAATGCCAGATTTTCTCATACATAATATGCTGTATAGAGTCCATACTTTTTCACCGTTGTACATTTCGTGTAGGCCTGTGAGGAAAAACAGGAATCTAATCATTTTCAATTCATCTACTCCTCACTGAATTTTTCCAATACCTGGACATTTGCAAAATTGTCAAGATGGCCTTCATTCTGGCATCTCCCGACCGTGTTAATTTTGCTTTCTCTTTGCAGGCTACTTTTCTATCTGCATCTTCCAAGAGCTCCGTCTTTCCCACTCAGTTTTGTGCAATCTCAGTTTTCACGCTGCAAGTTCTTTCGTTATGTGTGTCTCTCCATAAGAACTATTGTTTATTATGATTACATGGTCAGCTAACACTTTTTTATCATCAAGCAGAGAGATCATTTTTCCCTGATTAACGTGGTAGAAGAAAGGGAACAAAATGAAAAGCATATGACACATTTGCTCAGGAGGAGATTGAAAGCTGGATAAAAACTTAAAGTGTAAAAAGAAGAGGAAAGATATTAAAAAAAAAAGGATGAGAAAATAAGCAGAAGATGTGAAATGTAGGTGAGCCTGATGAAATATTGCTATGGAAAGAATTTGTCTTGAAACATCTTCCAGTTCAGTAATCTTCTTTTCAAAACAAATATATTTTTAGGAAGCTTGACATTTAGATCATTGATTTTATTTGCACTTTATATGGGTCCAATGAACATGTCTGTATTTTTCTTCATGTTGCTGTTATTGCCTCTTTTAGTATGAAAACTATGTAAGAGTGTGATGTATAATATTGGGCCTAAGAAAATCCATTGTTGTCGTTGTTATTAATCTCATGTTTGATGTTATCATGAGGAATAGAAAAGGAGCAGATTTTAGTTTTGAGAAAACTGAAGATCTGATTACTTCTCCTGATTTGTTGTCCTTGAATCCACATTTTAGGTGTATTTTATTAGTTTAGTTTTTTAGTTCATTTTGTGGGCTGATGAAGAAATAAGCTGCACAAAGTTAGCTTTGTAAACATGATAGCGAGCATGATATTGACAGAAAGATTTATTTAGCATCATATGAATTTCTGAGATCATATCTGATTTCCATCTCTTACTTTATCATTGTTATTGTCATTATGTGTTGGGTCGTTGGGACTGGCTATCTAAACTTCTGGTTACAAATCCTTACTCGTCCTGACATTTTGTCTTGGGAAAGACAATTTACACACATTTCCTGATTTGATCCTGATTTAAATGGGGACCCAACTGTAGGCGGTGATTGATATGGTTAGATTGATAAGGATTTAAGAGCCTAACAGGCAGCCGCCTTGTATGCTGCCCATGACACTGAGGACGTTTATGAGTGTTTTCTTTAGATCTGTCAGGATAATAATAGATTGCGAAGTGCTTAGTCTGTACTGTATGGGGATAAGTGCTGTATAAAATAAATGGTTTCCATTATTATTTTCATTTTGTATCCTCAGTATCCATCAGCGATACCAAGCAGAGGGATTGATCTCATGCTAGAACCATTTGCAGCCGAGGTCTGGGTCATGATCGTACTGGCTTTCATTGTCATCAGTCTGGCCATGTTTCTCATTGGACGTTTCAGTCCCTACGAGTGGGCCCGGGTCTCCAAAGACAAGGACCCTCGGATGGCTCGCACAAGCTTCAGCCTGAAGAACAGTTTCCTGTTTGCTGCTAGTACACTTAGCTGGCAAGGTAAACACCAGTGTCTACTATCAGCCCTATCATGCTGTATGGTCAGCTTGGCTTTTATTTTGCAGTGTTTCACATAGGAAAACTCCACTGGAAAAACCAGTGAAGTCAGATTTTTATGAAAAATCAGTTATTGCCCTAGTCTTGTGAAGTACACCACTAAGATTTGTTAACCAGAACAATAATTCAGAAAGAACAAGTAAGTTCCGCTAAAAAGAAAGTTTTTAAAAGGGTATTCAAATGAAAAACTATACACTTCTAAACTTATTACTCTTTTTCTCCCTTTGTAGAAAATGTGACTTATCTGGTTTTTCCACTGGAGTCTTCTACACTGCTTGTCATTACAATCCTTGCATTTGCAGAAGTATTTCAAACTCTCTCCATCAAACTAATATCTTGGCACTTTTATGTATAAAGAAAAATGCCAATCAGTCTTGATTATATTATAAAGCTATAGTAGGGCTTATTCTCAATCTTGAGAAGTAAAGGAATTTGTAAAAGTGAAACAAAATTTAAAAAAAAAAAAAACACCAAAAACAAAACGGAAAATACAAATTGATATGTTCCACTGAAATTTTGAAAAAAAACAGGTTCTGTTAACTCATTGTCTTATGTCATTGACTCACTGAAGATTAAGCCGCAGAAATTCAATGTTTCCAAGAGCGTTTGAGAGAACAAACCACATAGATGAATAACAAAGAAATATTAAAAACTGATAGTGAGATATTAACAAATAGGTTGTCTTATAAACGTTAAGATCCTCTCTCCCATGTCCTGTGCTGTTGGAATGGCTAACAATTGTCTTAGTACTGATAATCTTAATATGTCTTGCGACCAGGGCAAATGAGTGGGAAGTCACACCGGGCAATGAAGATATACACCTGTTTTTGGTTGTTTTTAACTACTTTCCAACTAAGATACTTAATTTTTTTTTGTTTTTTTTTTTAACAAAACGACTACATGTAGTTAACTTTTTTTAATCTTAAAAAAGAAATATCTTGTATCATAGTTGGAAAATAGTAGAAAACAGTAAAAAACGGCTGCGATCTGGTGCAATTTGCGACTCATTTGCCCTGGGCACAAAACATATGTGATAATAAGGAACTTTATGAAATAAAATTACTGACCATCGAACCATCAACATCATCACTGTCATCATCTTCTTTACTGTAAAAGGAGTGTAGGGTTTTTATCAGCAGTCTCTCCCCCCCCCCCCTTTTTTTTTCCCATGATACCTTTTCAATTTCCTTCTAAGTCATGGCTTTTTCATCTCAGCCTCTACTTCATGTCATCAGGAAGTTCTTGATGAGCCACCAGATCTTGTTCAGTGAAGGTTCCAATGTGAGGATTAACAGAGAGATGATAATAGAAACCCACCAGTTGTGTTAGTCTTTATCTTTTGTATGTTCATCTTTCACATTTGTGTTATATGAAATGTCTCCGACAGGTTACAGAGAGGCGCCACGTTCTATCTCAGGCCGTATCCTGATGTGCATGTGGTTCATGTTTACCGTCTTTGTGCTGGTAGCGTACACGGCCTGTCTGTGCGCCATCCTCACCACTCGAGGAGAAGCTGTGCAGCAGAAGTTGCCTTTCTCCAGCTATGATGATATTGTGGACAACCAGATCATAAAGCTGGGGGCCGTAAGTGTTTTCAATACTTTAACTATAGAGTGAATGTTTTAAATGCTTTAACTATAAAGTGAAGTTTTTTTAATAATTTAACGACAGAGTGCGTGTTTTAAATAATTTATCTACACAGCGAATGTGTGAAATACTTTGACTATAAAGTGAGTGTATTAAAATACCTTGACCATAGAGTGAGTGTGTTAAATATTTAACTATAGAGTGAGTGTGTTAAATACTTTAACTACAGAGTGAATATTTTAAATATTTAACAAAATAAAGAGTATGTTAAATACTTAAGTATAGGTGATTTCCCCAGAAAAATAAAGTTTAGGTTGGCACTTTCATATCTGAAAACAGCAGAGCAATGTTGACAGTAAATTGGCATGTCTTCAAACAAATAATTGATTTAAAGTAAGCCTTAATTTAACCTCCAAAAAAAAAAAAAAAAAGGCAAAAGAAAAAGAAACATTTCTTGTTGTTACTGATGCTGATTAAGAAATTTATGGGTTTCATCTAAATCAGATCCAATTTCAATTAACCTATTGTGGTTGTTGGGTGAACCAGTTGGAGCTTTAATTTCTCCATTGTCTATGATTGTTAATTTAGTGTAAATTTATTCAGTGCTTTTCAGTTGCATGTACTGTATTCAGACTGATAATCACAGAATTTTATACTGTATTTCTTGTTCAGTTATTTCATATTGTTAACACATGAATGACACTTCAAAGTTATTAAATTCCTTGTTCATCTTTAGCCACTATAAGTACCTTTCTCTAAACTGTCATTGTGCGAATTTCTCGATTCAATCTTACATGTCCACTTTAGTTTGATGACTCATTAATCAAGGGTAAGTTTATATTCTTTGCACTTAAGTTATTTTACACACAAATTTGTTTTACTTACTCAAGCTTTCTTTGCTGGACTTTTCAAATGTAATCATTTCATTAACCCATTCAGTGCTACGCATATTTGTCTTGCGCCCAGGGCAAATGAATCGCAAGTCGCGCCAGGCGAGTTCAAGTCACAGCTGTTTTTTACCGTTTTTCACTGCTTTCCGACTATGATACCAAAATATTTCTTTTTTTTTTTTTTTCAGATTAAAAAAAAAGGTTAAATTGATGTTTTGTGAAAAAAACAAATTTAGTATTTTAGTTGGAAAGTAGTTAAAAATGACTAAAAATAGCTGTATATCTTTGCTGCCCAGGGCGACTTCTGACTCATTTGCCGTGGTCGCAAGACATTTCCTCCCTCAGTGCTAATAGAATTTCACAAAATGAACAGGATCTCCAGGGGACTATAACTGAATTTCATTTCTGTCGAGATTAAAACACATACGTCATAATATGAGTCAGATGTACTTTTGACATATAGCAAACATCACCATAAAACTGTGTGAAGGGTTTAGTTTCCTGTCAGTTATCGTTCTTTCCCTCCACAGCTTAAGTATGGACATGTTTACTCCACCCTCAAGTCTGGGAAAATGTCTCATAACAGCCTGTTCTCTAAGCTCTACACTTACATCGACAGCTCTCAGGAATGGATTCAGGATCTGGATGAAGGTCTGCAGCTCTTTAACTCATAATCTTTGATATCATTCTGCATCAGTCTGGCTAGGGCTGTTCAATGACAGAGCAACAGAAACAAAATATAAATTGATTTGTAACATACATGATTTTTGTTTATATCTATGAAGAATTTCTGTGATACTTAGTACAGTATTAGATGCAGAGATTTTCACCTTTAAAAGAGCAGGCAAATAACATAGAAGAACCTGGTCACTGTGAGACAAAAAGGATGAAAATTGTCTGCTTTACAAGCATCTCATATTCCGTTTTCTGCCCCAGCTCCTCACTGTTGTGTTTGGGAGAGAGTGAATTTGGATGGAAAATGAGATATAAAGATTGATTTAGGTCCAAGGACCATTTTTTTTTGCTAGCTAGAAGATACTAAATTTCAAATGAAAATTTTGTTTAATCCATTGCAGCTGAAGTTAATATGTTAACGCTAACTCTCACTGCACAACAGCTGCATCGTTTCTGAGAATTTTATGCTCACAGTGGTAAATTTTCACAAACTTGTGAGCTTATGAAGATTTGATATTCTAGAAGAGAGCCCATGGTCTTCATGGGAGATTATTTTTAAATATAGGTCAACCTGATCCTTCGACTCCAAGTGTACGACAAGCATGTGCACCTCGATGTTGGTATTTCGGATGATTAAACCGAACTTTACTCAGTGAAAATGTCTGATGTTTTGAATGCCATAATCTAGTGAATGTCCAATTCAGAATAACGAGAAAGATAATGAGCTTTTTTTGGCTTTATGTAACTAGAAGCATAGATCTTTATGCAGCAATGTTATGTGACAAATTCAGATGGATACATTCAGTAGATTTTGAG
This sequence comes from Peronia verruculata, assembly GCA_038406235.1. NCBI lineage: Eukaryota > Metazoa > Mollusca > Gastropoda > Systellommatophora > Onchidiidae > Peronia > Peronia verruculata. The sequence continues at coordinate 1,529,349 of JBCAUA010000018.1, read as the reverse complement.
TCCATATGCCTTTATATGGGTTTTATTGCTGATTTATAATATAGAGATGACAATTAGGTTGTCCAAATGTCCACAGGTGTGCAGAGAGTGAAATATTCAGGTGGAAAGTATGCATTGTTGATGGAATCAGTTAAAGCCGACTATTTTACTGCCACAAACTGTGATCTCATCACCTATGGAGACTCACTGGTTTCTTCGGGGTGAGTAAAATCTGGAGAAAATATTTGCTAACAGTTGACCTTGGAATAAACATGTCAGCAAAGAGACTGATGCAAAAAGAAAAGATGAGCATATTGCCTGTGTCACAAGAAAAACAAATTTTTTACTTTCTGAAAGTAAAGTTTTGTTTTTTTTAAACACAAAACTCCATTTTGTCCGTCTTCACTTGAAAATTATCCAACAAATTCTATATTTTACCAATGGTCCAAGATGATAGTTTTAGGTTTTGACTTCTCTTGCCCATAGAGTGCTAGGCAAACTTTAAACAGCTCTTTCTATTTTACCCCTGATGCTATAAAAACTCAGACAAATATTTTTTTGCAATATCAGCAAACTCTACATACCTTCAATACTCATGCTATTTTCATTGTTCATGATTCATCAGCCTGCCATTTTGGTTTCTTTTTCTTTTGTTACATGGAAATTAAAACTCTCATACACCCTGCTTTTTGTTCCACCTTGATCCAGTTTATTAGACAGCCCTGATTTTTAGCATTTTATGAAATAACAATTTTTCTATCATTGATAGTCACTTCAAAATAGGTCTTAGATAACAAAACATGGCTGCTACTGTTGTCAGAATATTATGGCCATTAACCTTTCAAGTGTTTACGGGCAATTTGATCGGCCATAAATTTCATTCTGTGGTGTTGCGGCCAATAAAACCAGCCCTATTATGATTCATTATTAGGTTAGTAGGTCAAGGTCAAAGTCAGTATATGTCAACAAATCAGAAATATAGTTATTATGTTGTAATTTATTCATTCTTCTGTACTTTTAGAAAATTCATAGTGTTATCACTTTTACTTTATTTGGTATGCCTGTTTTCAAGCATCTTCCAATATACGGTAAAATCTTTAATTTCCCCTGACACCACAGTTTGCTTATTAGCAACACTTGGAGGGTTAATGCATCTCCTCTTCTGCTCTTGCTCCTCTCAGATCATTATCTGTGCATTCCAAGGAATCATTTGTTCCATGTTAATCAGTATTTTTCTCCCTGGCACATTCCAGTTATGGTTTTGCAACTACCAAGAACAGCCCTGTCTTAGATTCGCTGAGCTTGGCCATCCTGCAACTGCGAGAAGGTGGCCATCTTGCAGCATTGGAGAAGAAATATATCCGAGGCAAAAATGTCTGTCCAGAACATGACAAGAGCAATCTAGTGCCGCACAAGGGAGGCTATTCCAGTCGCGTAGCTGCCTCCAGTATGGACATGAGAGACATGGCGATTCCTTTCTTATTTTTCTTTCTTGGTGTTCTTGGAGCAGGCGGAGCTCTTGGTGCTGAACTCTACTACAAGAAGAGAATGGCCGTCAAGGTGAGTTTAGATTCTTTTTGATGGTAATGAAAAAATATAGGAAAATATTGTCTACTACCAGATGAAATTTGTTGTTGACTACAGCAAAAAGCATGTGCAAAAAAGAGAGAAATCTTGTCATTTTGCATTTTCTTTGACATATCATAGTTCAATAATGTTACGTCAGTTCTCTATCCCTCAAGAGCTGTAGACCTCCTAATGTTCTTTCTCGGTATGAAGATTGAGTTTATTGTATATGCTGTGAAATCCGCGCTGCTGTTTTTCCCCGCACCTATGGGAATCCCCTTTTGATCTCAAGAGATTTTTTTTTCGGGACTGAAGTGTGCTAGGCCTAGCTGTCTGCGCTCTGCAGTGTTTTGAGAATTTTCCTTCTTCAGCCAAGATCAAAGGCAAGCAATGACACTTTTTCTTGTCAGTTTGGAAAATTGGCTCACCTTTTCAAAATATGGTCCTTGCACATCAGCAGAATTGCAAACAAGTTGCAGTAAGCTAGTGAATTGCTGTGAGAATGTCCCAACAGCGTCTGCTAGAGGATGTCTGATATGACACATGATTAATATCTAATTTGAATACAGGAACAGGATTTCGCGAGATTTAGGCTAAGCAGCCAAAAAATAGAAGCGCGGATTTCACAGCACTGTATATAAATCAGTATTTCGAAGATAATCTTAAATGCTTTACTCCTTCATTTAGTAATTGAACCAACTGCAGCAGATGAAGATAAGATTTTTGATTTCCATATTTCACTGAAGAGCTCCTGTTTGGGTTACATGTATTTTCATTTTTTATGACAGCGACCTTGGTCAAGAGGTGGAGAGGAAATTGTGTCTATTTTCTTGATCTCATACTATCAGGGGAGTGGAAGCTCCCCATTTATTTCAGCCACATTCTGCATCTCCCCTCCAGGCCACTACAAAATCAGGCTGTTTTGTGCATTTTATAAGTCAGGGAAAAAGTACCAGTGTCAAGGTGGAGAACAGGGCAATGTTTGTGGATGTATGACTAGAAAGAGAAGAAAGATGAGGGGAAAGCAAAGGAAAATGAAGGAAAGAACAAACAAGATCTAGATAGACTCGCCCTCCAACAAAGGGTCCGAGGGATTGGGTATGGGAAAGGGAAGCTCAATGGAGGCACATGAGTTGTCCATCACTGACCTTTGGACCTCAAATAAGGCGTTGTTGCTATGACATTGGTTTATATTGTGAGCATCTCTTTTTTATCGTGATCTGCAGAAGGACCCAGATAACAAAGCCAGGCAGCCTCTGAACACAGAGTCGAGTAAATCCAAGGCCCCCACCACCAGCCCACCCCCACCTCCCATCTACAAAGTGAACAACAAACTACAGGATGCCAGCAAAGACAAACAGAAGAAACCTATCGGGTCCCCAGAGGTCAAGATAGAAGTTGACGACAGCAAAGACATAGAGAAAGGTCTGGAGATGGTTCCGCTGGATGACAAAGTTGAGGCCGCCAGTGACGAAGGCTCAGGACCTGCTGAAGAGCCAGTTGCAGGGGACGATGTGAATGTGGACATTGAAAGCGGTGACAAATCTGCCAATAAAGACCAAGCAGAGGTGACCAATGAGACTGCCTAGAATTGAAATGGCAGCCAAAGATGTCATTTGTTCTCATATATCCAATCCTCCTGTCCCTCCCTCTTTCTTGACCAGAATTCCTTTATGATTTTAGATCAACAGTTTATGTTTTAATCAGACAACCACTAAAGTCATTCTCTGCCGAACTGTTGTATTTTATATAAATACTGGTAATAGTGAAAAAGTAATGGATAGGATAGTACTCTCATGTTAGAGTTGTTGATTTCTGAACTAAAACTCTTTTAGTTGGTAGGCATGAGAATTTATGAGTTGGAATTTATCCACCAAATGTATGTAAAATACATTTGGAATTTGTGTTCTCTCTGATGTTGTTTTCATATTCATTTAGTTTTCATTGATATAGTTGGCAGATAATCCTCATGTAGGGCTGAAAAACTTAAGAAAAACTTTACTGTCGTCAGCAGTTTGTTTTCATCAGTTCAATGTGAATTCAGAGCTGTTAGTGAAGATTAGAGTAAATTCCAGTGAAATCAATATTTCTCATATGACAGTTGAACGAAGAATTGTTTCAAGTTTACTAGCTTTGCAATGCTTCGTGAACATGAACATTATAGATCTGAGGAGAAATTTAGATTACTCCAAGGATATCATGAAATTGAAAATGTCCACAACAAATTCATGGCACAATACGAGCAGATAGGTGACTTTGGCAGTTCATGTAAAATCTTTATAAGTTCTCATGATTCACTGTAAACCAGAGATGCGCGGCATATCTTGCTGGAAATTTAGAAAGTAAACCTGATGGATGAATGTGTTGGCAGTCTTGAGTAATCATTATTTTACATCATAGCTGCCCATATAATTATGGTAGAATATTTGTGACATGTATAAGTTCATCATATGATATCAACATTATTTTTTCAAGGTTTTGTTATTTATTGTCTTCAGATCATAAGTTCTTGACAAAGTGTTTGCATAGCATCTACTCATATCATATCACATTATAACTGCATATATGTGTTATAACTGATCAAGACACAGCTTAGCATTAATGGCATAGATTGTGCTAGAATTTGAAACTCGGATGCTCATTTTGGAAGTGGTGAGATAGGTAGAATGATGCCTGTTTGTCACAGGAATTTCAAGTGAGGTTAAACGATTGTTTGAGGGATTTCGGAGGATGTTTTCAAAGTGTTACAGAGCAGGATACCCAATCTGGTTTGATCCCTCACAATTAATGTCAGTCTCAGTTTCCTCCCCTTGTCCCCCTGCCTACTACCTCCATCTTCATTCTTTATTTGTTTGTTGTTGTTTTGTTTCCTGTACGTGGAAAGTGTTTTTCTCAATGTTGCATGTGACTTGTGGAAATAACACAGTGATATAATGGATACTTATTATTATATTTTTTTGTTACATTACTTTTGATCCAGCTCTTGAACAGTGCAGGAGAAAGTTGCTCAGATCTTGCTTGTTTTTACTCACTGTCAGAATTATACATGAGACGCGACATGGTGAAATCAAGCGCACATCAAACTGAGGCGACCAGAAAAATCTCCTGTTTTTCAACAGTGAATGAATTTTTAACGCAGTTTTTTTTTCTTCACGGAACATTCTACATCAGTCTAAAAATACATTTCAGAGTCAGATTTGCTGAAATAGATTAAGAAACAGGCCAAAAATTGTAATTTACTGCCAAGGCTTAATAAGGATTAATAAGGATTAATAAAAATGATCCACCATTTTCTCACTAAAATCAGTTGCTGCAACAGGCCAACCCCATCGGATTTAATTGCCAATATCTCACTTTATATTTAAGGTAGAACAATCATTTTTTCACACACAAAAAGGGACATGAATAATCTTCATAGTGATACCAATAACTCCTTTGGCTCAAAATTTGATGAGCGCCTGATTTCATCGTGTCGCGTCTCAAATGCATAAGAATTGTTGTCTCCCTGCGGTCTGTCTGTCCTCATGCTTCATATTTGTCAAGTATACAACAAGCATTTTTTGTCGTAAACAAATTTTGAATACTCGAAGATCACATGGTTGTATACCAAAATATGATCTGTACATTTTTTTTTTTTTCGGTGCAGTGAGCTTTAAATTGTAACATACAATTTTCATTTGCTGTATTTTAGCTTCTGTTTTAGAAATCCTTGAGGTAGACTTGATTCCTTGCCTAGAGAGTCGGTTAGTAACATATATAATTGTTAAAATCCGTAAATACAAACATCTCTTGCTAAATTTGCTTCCCTTGTCGATCACTGACTATGTCCCCAACAGATTCCTGATACCTACGAGAACAGCAACATTTCAGACAATATATTTTCATATTTGCCAAAATGTAGCCTTTGTTCGTTTGTCATATTCTCTTATGAAAACAATTCAGTGTTCAAGAACATGTACTTTTGACTACTGTTACCCATGTTATTACTCCATGAAATCCCATAAACATGTTTATCCATTCAGTAACTATAGCTGTATCCATTCAGTAACTATAGCTGATGAGAATACCTGCTAAAGTTTTTTCTTTCCTGTCTTTGGAAAAGAAGATTGTGCTTACAACAAATTGTATGTATGACTTTAATTATTGCCCATGGTTGTAATTTTGAAATCTTATACACATTATAACTACATGACCACCAGCTATCAAGAAAATCACCACATAAAGTTTCCATCATCTTCACTGCTGCCTTACCATCAGTCAGTGGTTGTCTTAGTATCATTAATCCTACTTTGCTGGAATAAATCTTTCACAGCAAAAATATCTACCAAGACATTGGATGATCTAGAATTGCCTTCCAAATATAAATTCTGCCTTCCACAAAGTAACTGTGGGTTTGGAAGATGTGGACTGTCACAGGAAGCACTTGCGGAGATTTGTAGTACATTTTAGAGACATCTATACTATAAATCTGCAAGAAAACCCACAATAGGCTTATGGACTCGAAAACTGCTGAATGGATCCATCTGAAATTTGGCACACAACATTGTTGCATATAAATCTGTGTTTCTATGTACGTAAACCCAAAAAAAGCTCATTATCTTTGACGTTATTCTGAAAATGCAATAATAATTGACTAATAAACCTTTGAGGGTGCTTGATCCAAATTGTATGTTCAAAAGCATGACATGTTCAAAACACATTTTCTTTGAGTGACATTCAGTTTAATCAACCATAATATCAACATTGAGGTGCGCACGCTAAGTCACAGGGCTATATTTAAAAAATGGGTTCTCTTCTAATAGAATTATAGGTCTAAAGTCTACAAAGTTCAGTGTTTCTTACCAACCTGTTTTGGACTAAGATTGACAATGTCTTTATAATCAGTTGAAAAAAAGAATATTCATGTCAAGAGACAATACTAATACACGTAACATTGACTTGTATTACTCTATGTAGTATATTGTGACTGATGGTTTTTTCTTTCATTTTCTGTCTTTCTTTTCTTTACTTTCTTTGTCGTTATTGTTGTTTTTTGTTGTTATGTTGTCCTTTATGTTTTTTTACCATGGTGGAAAATACTTTTTTTCATGTGTCTGGTATTTCTTTCATTCTGTGCAATAATTTTTCATTAAGTCAGTGTACGTGTAATTCACCCTTCTTTATGTCATTCACTCAGTGGGCAGCGCTAACATCACATATGTTAAGTCTTTAATAATTTTGGTAATAACTGATCATAGTTGTTGATTTGATTCGTCATGAAGCCATTATTGCACTGATTTAAGTTTTTGATCTATCATGTATTTATTTGCTTATGTGTACTTATACATGTGTCATGTGTCATGCATTTAATGAAAACCTGAATGGGTGCTCAAATTTTTTTTTTAACGTTTTATTTGTATATATAAGTATACACTATGTTGTACTGCTGTATATGACGCGCCTGAATGTTTTATACACCAATTTGTAATGCCTCGACTTTATGTCTTCAACTATGGTGATGATTCCAGTTTAAAGGAATCTCTAATTACCATTTGTTTTTGTTTTTTAATTTCACTTATATATTTCTTTATAAAATTTCTGGACATATGGACTGTCTTGGTAAAAGTATTATCTTGATATTGTAACTTTGGAATACAAAAAAAAAAAAAAAAAACAACCAAATTCAAGAATCAAATAAAAGGTTTTTACTCTATCAATCACATTTTCCTTCCCTTATTTTATTGCACATTTTTTGTTATTTAGATTTATATATGTCTTTGAATTGATTTCTTATCTTTCAAATAGATTCTATGATGTTCTGATAAAATTTTAACCAGTGTTTCCTATAAGAGCATCTGACAGGCGATACAGAAGAAAAACAGAACAGCAGATTGTTTCATGGGAAGATGGTCTTACTTTTGAGATCAGTCTGATTGTACTTAATGGTGATGTTATGAAGATATAATAAATATTAAATGCTTCTGGTGTCGTCTTTTTTCAAAATAAATTTGAGGACTCTTATTTTTATAAATGGAGTGATAGACTCATTGCATAATTACTCAGAAATATTTATTTTTTTTTGGAGAGAAACAAAAATTTATCAATTTTGTTCGAGTGAAGTTCTTATTCTTTTGGGCATGTTCAGTGGAGTTTTGAAATGACTAAGTAATTATATCAGCAATCATTTTAAATTCAGAAGCAAGGAGCGAAAAATAAACAAAAATACAAACAAACAAACAAACAAACAAACAAAAATGAACAACAACAAAAAAGAGCAACCACAATATTATTCCAGACTGTACTTTTTTGGTCCAGAGCAGCTGACATTGAATATGATAATCATTCTATAATACTGACCAAAAAAATCAGCAATAAAACCTCCATTGATTCACTAAATGACATAATAAAACAATCATAAGGTTGCATGTGCTTTGTACTTCTATTCTAAATTAATAAAGATTCTTTATCCTCAATCCATAAGTTTCAATGCTTGTCAAAAACAGGTTTCAGATGGTAGGAGGGAATAATGAGGGACCATATAATAGTCATGACAGCGATGATGATAGCAATGATTGATAATGATAGCGCACTGGCGAAGAACCAAACACTCTTGTAACTTGTTGCTCCACATGATTTATCAATTCTCATCATATTTATTCTTCATACTTCTTGTTGTTTTATTTATTTTGGTGTAGTTGATCAGTTACACATTGATAGTCTTTGTCCTTTGTTACAAGACATTTCAATAACACAATGAGAACAAACGACAATACTGTGCTTTATAACAGAGATGGTCCAGGGGAAACACATGATTTACACTGAACTTTCTCCTGTTGAATTATGATAAAGGATAAGTTGTAAAGAAACTTACTATTTTGGAATTCAGTTGTTTTTCATAAGTGTCTTTGTAAAATTATTTTTAAAAAAAAAAAAAAAGAATAAAAGTACCATCCCTTGACCACCAAGAAGCAAAATTTGCTTGGCCATTTCAGACTGCGTCGCCGCAGTGCAGCGCCACTGTACTTTCCCCAATATACAACAGGTACCCATTTTACAGATGGATTGGCTGAGGAAAATTGTGTGTCAAGTATCTTTCCTAAGGATCCAACATGCAACCGTTGCGATTCAAACCACCGACCTCTGTTTCTAATCACTGAGCTAACACGCCATACTAGGCCTATCATTCAAAATAAACAAAGGAAAAACAAAGCAAACAAACAAACAACAGACCAAAAATAATAAATGAAAAAAAAAAAAATTCTCCAACCATTAGAAATTAATTAGGCCTAACCATACCTGGTTTCGTCCCGCCTGCTTCATTTCAACTTGGGCCTTACTCATCGGTTCAAACTGGCATCTCCTCCTGTGAAGTGCAGCATTTGGACAGCCTGGACAGAGAAACATGACGTCATCGAGCTATCAAACCTCTTACTTCTCAATGTTCAAGATAAAAATCTTTCACATTAGATTCAACAGTCACTGGTTTATTGGATTTAAAATCATGTGGCGTCTAGTCTTCTTGAATGAGGGCGAAATGAGAAATCCTATGCTGTTTAGTGTTAAAAACTCGCGACATAATAAATCGGACAGAGAGCATAATTTCTCACCATCTATCCATCGATTTAGCCGAAAACACTTGAAGACCATATGGGGAAAATGACAGTGGTGATAAAATAGGTTTTCGTGGTTATCTGCCCTACCAGTAGCCCCCCTACTGAAGTTTCACGCCCTCTGTCTGCCTCTATCGAAAGACGACTGTACTACTGTAAATAAAATATACAAGGATATATTTCTTAAACAAGAATCACACATTCTTAAATCTTTAAATTCATTTTACATAAAACTGGTAGATTGTGACTACCGTCATGAAAAATTTTCCCCTGTGGTCTTCACTTGCCTTGCTCCAATATCATGTGGCACAGATCCACGCTCATTTTTAGGACTTGCAGACCAGAGCAAGGATCTCTAGCTCACGTTGGGCACGTGCAAAAATGCCTTAATATGGTTTTTATCATCACAAGGAGAAGACTCAATGCCAGCAAAAAATAATGCATCGAATATTTTAACCGCATTACTCATGATGTTGTTAACAGACCATAATAATAATGTCAACAGTTTGTAGAAGTTCTGTTAGAAAGCTGGCCTTTCATGATGATTAAATGATGATGATTATGTAAAAGAAAAAGAAAGAAAGGCACTATTAGAAAATAAGCTCCCCTCTCTCCCCTTTCTCTCACAGACACATCAAGAGGCAAACAAAGCCCCCCCCCCTCCTCGCAAAGACACATAAGCTTACAACAAGAGGCGAACGAACAAAAACAAAAGAAAACAAAACAAAAAAACAGAAAAAAGTATTCCTCCTCCCCCCGCCCCCTCAGATCTGTGATCTCGTTTTCAAACAAACAATCACAGGCTTGTTGTTGTTGTTGTTGTTGTTGTTGTTTCCTTACATCTTTCAATCCTTGGAAGGTAGCATTATCCCGGCCTTAAATGGCTGTCTATTTTTGGTGAAAATTTTTCTGAGTAGAAATTTGGATTTTGACAATTTTGTTCCGACAGCGGCTCTCTGCCTACTCTTCATTAATTTATAACTGTCAAGGGTTCTTTAACGTGCGTAACGTATACATGGGACTCTCCGAAATATATTCGCCCTTATCCGAGAAAGCTAGACGTCAAGCTTCTCTATCAGAGAAAGACAGTGGACCGTTGAGTCACTGAAAAAAATGCAGGTTTTATCGAATCTTCCCATCCCCCGACGGCAGATCTGAGACTGAACCCGAGACCTCCAAGCTTTTCACTGAATAGCAGACGCCACACCATAAGGGCCACTGCCACCTTCTCCCTCCCCCCTCCACCCCCAAGACCTCAAGATTTTTAAGAACAGTTTAGCGGCTACTGCATTTTCATATCCCTCAGTATTAACAAATCAGTCTATAAGACTATGATCATCTAGTGCATGGAAAAGTCTAGAAAGGACGGCATATTCAATGATATGCCCGCCAACCTCTGTCCCCCATTCCCAGATCATCATTTTTCATGATTTCTTATCTTTGTTCCATTATGTCGATACATTACCTAAGTGGTTAACTTTTTAAGATAATCGCCCCTGAAAAAAGAGTTCGTTTGTTTTGTGAGATACGAACATTCTACAAGAAAGGCTCGTACTATTTCTGTCATTTAGATCCCAACAACATTAATTCTTAGAGACAAATACTAGCCAGAATCTTTGCTTGATAGCTGATTCAAGCAGGAATCGGAGGAGGAACCAAAAGACACCGCCCTGACTGATGATAATTGGTAGTACTGCTTTATTCTGCCACAATGCTTGACGGTATCAGTACCCCAGCTCTCCTCATTTACGTGACTATTCTTCTGCTTTTTCTTATCTTGCTTACATTGATAGTACTGTTGATACACTCTGGTCTCTTCCATGCGGTTGACGATGTGGGTACAGGAAAACCACCTTTTGGACAATTGATCATTGCCTACAAGTTCCAGAGAGGCCCATACAACCAAGCAGGGCAATTATTTACAGAAGCAGCAATTATTGCACCAGAAAATAAAGCCTTGGGCATCTATTATGATGATCCTAACAAGGTAAGTAGTTTTACTAGATCTAGGCCTATCTAAATCTAATAGTAATAAAAGCATAGCCTTTCATTTCATTTTTTATGCTTATGAAAACAAGTAGCTCTATATCTAGATCCATTGTTTATTTTAGCCAGGTTGAATTAAGCTTACTACAAGGTAGCCTATACTTCATCATCAACAAATATCATTACTTCTTCATTAAGTCATTAACTTAAGAGTTATTTACCTTCTTATTACTTGTGAGTAGTTCCATATACTGGTAATGCTGTATTGCACTAATATAATTTATGTTCAGTCGAACGAACTTGATTCTGTTCCTGTTGATTGCATTTCAGCCTGGCATATATATATTATGAAGATGACAGCAAAATAAGGTGTCTTGCTGAGATGGCCTAATGCACAGACAGTTTTAATTATTTTTAAAGCATTTAAGGACTGATTCAATTTACTGATCACATGCCTCATAATCCATGTTTCTTTCTGCCCTCCTCAGGTAGATTCATATAATACTCGATATATTGTTGGCTCAATCTTAAGTGAAGGATCAGCACCAGTGAATGAAGAAATGGTGAAAAAATTCACAGAGAAAGAATATAAAATTCTGCATCTTCCTGAGGTCAGTGCCGTTTTCATTTTGCAAGGCTCTTAGATGTATCAGAAAATGACTGGGAGAATAAATATCTATGCCCTCTCTTGAGCTATCCTTAAGAACAGAATAAGAAATCATCAGTTGCTTCACTATATCATCTATGAGAAAATAAACATGAACGTTTTTTTTATTACCATTCAAAAAGAAAAAAGTTAATAGGGTGAGAATAATTGTTTATTTGTAACATGTTAGAATTGTTTCCATTAGTGATTAAAATAACAGTATTGTAAATAAATTGTAAATTGAAAATATTGACAATAAGTTTAATTGCTGTCGTATAAATACGAGCATAAAAAAGTGTGGATATTATGACAATCACAGGTTTTTGATGCACTTAAAGCATTTTTTTTAACCTTAACTCACTGGTTACTTCGATCACATCTTCTGCAATCATGACCTTCTGATTATTTGGAACAATTCTTTTAGATTTCTTTTTATTTTCGTTTTTAATCATATTCATATTCTTATCTTCACAAATCTAAAAACATGGAGATTTGAGAATGATTGCAATGAATTCTTCGTTCAATTCAGTACAAAACTGAATTTTCATAGTTGTATCTTGCGAAATTTTGCTGATGTGAATTTTTTTTAAGGGAGTACCGAGTACCAAAAATTCCTGTAGTCAGTGAGTTGATAAATTTATAAATGGCTTAATGAAAGTAATCTTTACCTTGTTTGTTATGAATTTTGGGTAGTCTGAGAATGAAAGTGCGCTTTTAATAATACATGTAATACATAGTTGATCTACAGCATTTCATTTTACTGAATTAAAGGCTGAATTTAGTTTTTGTTTTTTTTTTCTTTTTAATTTATCAAGATCAACTCATTCTGAGCAGCAATTGAAGTGTTTATATTTGAAGGGTTTCAGGGCAAAACGCAACAATTACCATTTTTGAAATGTTGAATTATACGTCTCGATACTGGGAATGGTGATAGTACTATGGTAAGGGCTTTACCATTCACCATACGCAACTTATCCTTCCCGAAAGTCTTCAGAAAATTCTAGCTTAAATGATAAATTACTAAATACCAGAGAAAAAATTGTCATTTTTCTCTAAACAGCAATTTTGGATATGCCTCATTTTGGCCGAAAACCTTCATTTTGCCATTGCCTTATCTGTTTTTTTTTTTTTTACTTTTCTCCCACCCCAGATTCAGTATGCAGTCCAGACTAAATTCCCCCATATAACAACATTGTCTATACTTATTGCTGTTCACAAAGCTTATCCAAGACTACATGATTACATACAGGTGAGATGGGTGGCAAGAAATATATCTATTCATTTCTCTGATTCATGTGCAGAGTTTTTTGTTGTTTTTTTTTAGTTAGAAAGCTCATTCTCCAGTGTGATGAATACATGTTTAAAGATGTTCAACAGAAAAATGTCTTTCATTTCATGGAATATTGTTTATTTAAATGAATATGTAGCTTTTTATAAAATCAGCTTGTTATATAGAATAACAGTTCTTTATACACATACTTTAAAACTATGTATTGTTCAGGAATTTGAAGTTAAACTAGTTTTTCAGTAAAAAAAATTGCAGTTGCTAGTCTTTATGTAAAGTCGTAAGCAGGTGAGGATCTAGTATAGTGGAATGGACACATGTTAGTATTTGGTTCGGAAATTTACTAACTGATATTAAAGGCATTGCTCATTTTGACCAGTTTCTGATTGCATGCAAAAAGAAAAATGGAAAAAAAAAAAAATAAATAACATCATGGTTGGGATGGTAATGGGATATTATTTGATTTCATTTGTAGGTGTAGCTATTGTATGACTTTGCTGCATTATGCTTTAGAAGAGAATGAACAGATACCATTGTCTACACAGGATTTATGATTCATTGTAGTGTAAATAATCTTCAACCAATTTCTGTTTATTTTTGCTTTAACTGATGCCACAAGTATATAATGTTTTGACAGGAGAAAAAGTTGTGTGCCTGTCCTTTTATTGAGTACTACGACGGGAAGACGATCTACTTTGTAGCCCCGCTGTCTAAGCAGGATGAGTTCATTGTGCCAGAATGTGATCCGGATGCTGGCGGCGACCAGGCCTCCACAGAATGGGACTCCACTGTGCTGAGTACGTCCCACTCCAGCCTCGGAGAGTCGCAGGTGAGTCAGGGAGATGACGAATCTGTTCGAGAACCAGATCAGGCTGACACCACTCAGACTGAATCCAACGCTGACGCTGTAGAAGAAAGGGAAGAACCAGAAGAAAGCAACACCAACGGGAACAACACTGAATCCCAGGCTGAGGAGGAGAAAGAAGCAAACGAGGAGGAACAAGTGTCCGATGACTCCACCTCTTCCTTTGAAGTACTTAAAAATGAACCTACTGAGTAAATCACAATTTTTACATGTGCCATGCCAGAATAAGTAGTTAGGAACTACTTATTTACACAAGTGAAAATACAGACACAAATCAAAATGAAGAAATGGTTTTCAGAATAAAATTAATAATTATTAAGGTGAAAGTAAAACAGTACAATGTAGAAACTTTATTTCGTAACCGCACTTCTTTTTTGTTCTCATGAAATTCTGTCATTGCCAGAGATGAGTTGAGCCATCTGTACAATCTGGCAAATTTTGGGAGATAACTGTTCTATAATCCTGGCACTACATAGACGTCTCCGACTGTTTGTGATAATGTGAATTACATGGTCAGTAGGCAACTTTACACTTAATCTTACACTTACCCCTGAGCCCAAAATTTCATACATTCTACTGCACACCTTCACTTTGAGTGATTTTTCATTCACCATGGCTGCCAGCTTGCCTAGTGTTAGTTATAGTAGTGTAAGATAGGCTAACAGTGTGAATCATATATTGTATCTGTGAGTATATATATATATTCATTTCTTTAATCTTTATGTGGTTGAATAGCTTGTCTATTCTGCAATAAGGGTTGTCAACTCTATAGTGAACAGGAACACAAGTTTTTAACCCTCAAAGGACCCTTCATGCGTATTTCCACCACAGATCACACTTTGCAGAGTCCCGGTGGCGTATATTTCCCTCACCGGACCATGTTTTTTTTTTTGTTTTTTTTTATCTTGGTTTTGAAACTAATTATAAACATTTTTTTTTTCTGACATGACTTAAAATTATGTAATTTTCCAAAACATGGCCAGTCCTGGGGGAATAGTAGTGCTCTGATAAGGCGGTCCTTTAGGGGTTAAAATATATTTTTGTGATATTTGTTTTCCTTTCTGTTTGAGACCATTTTCTTTGCTTTGATTTGTATAAATCTTATGATTTAAGAAAACTGGAAAGTGATTACACTCTGTCTTTCTCAGTTTTGAGAAACTCTTATTCTATGTGTTGTACATGTAATCAACAATTTTAAAACTTACCACAGATATTGTGTGATTGGCCTGTGTAGATTTGCTGTACATATGTATATCTATTGCAACCATTCCATAATTCAGAGATGCTGCAAAAGCTGATCCTTACCTTTCCATTGCTGAAGTGAGAAAAATTGAAAATTTTGTTTTTGCAAAAGGTAGATAGTTTCAAGAGAAACTTGTTTTGATAAACAAATTTGTATTACTTTGTTATGAAAGAAATCCACCCAGTAGTTCAGATTTCCATCTTGATATTTTCAGTGAAGTCTTCCACACAGTTATTTTTTATGTTTTCAACTGGTCATTTAGCTGAAAAAAAAAAAAAAGGTATTAAACGAAATATTTAGTCCTTCTGACAGAACTGCTACAAAGGTTTGCTAAAACCATTTAGGCTGACATTCTCCATACTTACTGTGTTTAAAACTGTATATCCCTCAATCTTTGCTTATTGCTTGAGTCTTTTTTTTGCTTTTATAAAGCCTATGTGGGGTGGGAAATTGGTTAGGAATTAGTGAATGGAACTATCTCCACACTTAACTCATATACAAAAAATTATATCTGTAAGTGAGATTGGTAGGGATTTGTTTGGTATATACAGTGGTCTCTACCTAAGAACCCTCCACCTGAGAGCCCGATCCGCTTAAGAACCCGCCTCTGCTGCGAAACGGAATTTTTCTTCTATAATTTACCCCTCTATGAACCGGCCCTGGACCCTCATAAATAAAAAAAAAAATCTGTCTTAGAGCCCGGTGTCAGACCAAGACACCAGAGTACTTATGGTATAATTTCAGGTCATACTGTCCTCTTGAGAGAAACGCACAGTGCTTGATGTGCAGTAACATAGGAACGGGGGTAGAGGGAACAGGTAGACAAAGGAGTGGAAGTGATGGTTGATGTATGACTGCATAATCAGGCCACATTGTTGACTAACCCGTAACCATTTCTTTGTTTGACAACACGTGGGACAGCACTTGTGATTGGCTTTGTGGATAAGGAGGTGTAAGTTTAGCCTCCTGGCTGGTCAACTGTTTTGCTATTCGGTCAGTCTGTAAACACTTGAGTCCCTCGTGCGAGTATCCACGAAATGACATAGCAATATTATGTTTTCAGTAATGATACCATTATGTGAAAACTCACACGGCGTTTAAGCGCTGAGCAGTATTGATGTAATTACACGCTAAAAAAGATCTGGAATTGCTACATCTAATGGTAACACGCATAGGAAATAAGGCTGTACTTATTCACATGGTTAAATCTTTAACTAACAGTAACGATCAACTAACCATGGTAGTGAAGACAATCTGTGGTCAGATGGGTTGTGTAACTTTTCATTTCACGGAAGAACCCGTCCGCGCAAGAGCCTGCTTTTTTTTTGTCTCCCGACGACCAGGTTCTGAGGCAGAGACCACTGTATCAATATTTTCACCAATATTGGGAGGTGGTCTCTACAAATTTTTTTTTTTTTTTGCCTCAATTGTGTCAGGTTCTCCCATACAAATGTCCTGGGTCACTTCATCTTTGCTTACATGCTAATTGCTTTAGTCATTTTTTGTTTTTACATGTACCTAATTTGAGTTCAGGTTACAATGAAATGCCTTGAGTCTTTGACCACATTGCTCATTAAAACATTGTTTCCAACACTGAATTTAATGAAAGCTTTCACCATGGAGTTAAAACATTTATAATATTATTTAATCAAACGAAATGCCTTTTTTTTTTTTCCTGTATTGTTCAGAATGGCCCAAAATGACTGAAGTAATTCTCTTATATACCTAGGTGACTTGCTTCTCCCAGACTATTTTCTGAGAAATCGGGAGAGCTCCCCTTGTTCAAACCTGTGTTGTCTGATTTCAGACTGTTGAAGTCAGCAGGCCAGGGAGTAATTAGTATGACTGAGTCTAGCAGCTGGATATTATCAGTGATAAGTCATTCTAAGAGCTGTGTATTTATCCCACTGGGGCAGGAAAAATGAATATGAATGAACACAGAATCAGCTTTCAGAAATGATAATGATAGTAGTGTATGAAGTATCAAATCCACCAATTATACCCTAGCACACTTGAAACATGAAAATGTGCAGTGCTATTCCTTAAACTTTTTTTTTTTTTTTTGATTTACTGAATTTGAGCAGTCATTGTTCTCACAGCCCATTGTATATATGGGTATTTGCTTGTACTTTCAATAGTTTTATTTTGTACACATGTATATTCATTTTACAGAGGATATGAAGAGAACATGCCTACTAGAGTTAAGTTTAAAATACACAACTAGTCAGTTAAAACGAGATAGTCCTTAATTTTTAAACATTTATCCACTATATGTAATGGTGTTAGCTTTCAACAACAATTTTTTTTTTTTATGGTTTTAAATTACTGACATTCTTGATAAGAATTTGCTCAAATTTTATCGTTTACTGTAAATCAGATTAGTCGTAGCACACAGAGAGGTGTTTTGTTATATGTAAGAATATTACATGTACTCATTGTTGTTCTGCAATAAATATGTTTTTTAAAATACCAACACAAGTAAGCGCTTACTTCTTACTGATCTATTCAAAACTGAAAAATGAGTTACAAACTGACAGACACATAATGTGTGAACCTGCCTTGCATGTTTTAATTTGTGAAGTGCATCAATATTTGCAGGCTTAAAGACACGGGAAGCATTTGAATACGATGTATGCTTTTTGAATTAGATCGGGGATGCAGAGAAAAAGTCTTGTATACTGTACTGCATTGTTTTATCAAGAATATTTTACCAGAATTGTATTGCAAAAACTACATGTATATTGCTGTGCCCCAGTATCATTGACTTTTGCAAAGGTTGTAACTGCCCATGTAGTTCACACTTTATCTGTCATGAAACCCATATAAACAAAATCAGAGGCCTGTTCAGCTTAAATGTTTAAGAAATGCAGCCATGTCATTTCATTATTGAGATCTTGATCTAGATTTTGCCATGAAGTTAGGAACTTGGGTGTTGGCAAATATAAAAAAATTTGTCCGAGCTTAGGTAACTATCTCGCTTATGTTGCGACATATTTTCAAGGTTATATGTCAAGTATATATTTTTTCACTTATTGTGCTCATGGATATTTAAGAAAAAAAAAAAAAAAAGAAAAACAACTTCATATCGATCACAGGGGCTGGTTAAGAGTAAGTGACTGGCTGTGAAGATATGTTTATGAATGACAATTCCATCAAGTCACAATCGAGTCTTGCATCAGTTTTAGTGGTGAACTTTCAATGTTAATCTCTCAGTGTGGATTTATTGTGGTGTGAAAATATTTGCAGTTTACATTCCAGCCAGACAGGAGCTAAAACTTTCACATGTACTGGTGTTTGAGTCTGTCTGCAAGAAGTGAAGCAAATGTTTCACTATTAGCTCTGAACTGTTGTGAGATACGTGTATGTAACAGTTTGTATGTCACTTTCACAGGTTCTATAGAGGTGTTCACTTTACTCCTCACATTATTTTATTTGATATGCAGTGCAAAAGAACAGGAATTCTGATATAAAATTATGAATTGTTGATTTATAGTACAAAACTAGAAAGAAAACTAAGCAAACATATGTTTATAAATTCACAGGAGCAAACTTGATGAAGTGAGGCTATTTTCCATGGCAGAATTTTGTGCATACATGTACTTTGTACGTTTTATTACTATCTAAGTTCAGCAAATCATTGGAGAAGATTTGAACCAGCATTTTGAGACTTCATATAGTATTTCAAGTCTGTGATATAATGAAAAACAATGTATTGATTCTGTATAAAACTTTCCTGTATTGAATTTGCCAGTGATGACAGATAATCTGTGAAATATTTAGTTAAATGTAAAAAAAACAACAACAATAATAACAAAAAGCATTACCAGTATTTAGGATTTATGAAAGTGAAATGAAAATACCATTGGTATTTTTAGAAAAAAAAAAGAAGGTGAAATAAAAATACCATTTTGTATTTAAAAAAAAAGTGTAAACAATAAATTGTCAGAATTTTCTTCTATTTTCTAGGCTGTGTTTGAGATGTTAGGAATGAGGGTCTTGGATTGTGAGGGCAATAGTTTTGAGACGTGACATGTACTGCAGGAACAAGTTCAGGTTTAAGCACCAAGGAAAAAACAAGGGGAGTGTAAGTCAGTGCTGAGACAGATTACAGTGAGATGCGGAGTGGTGGTTCTAAAATCATCAGTCAACTCTTCTTCCCCCAACTCAAAACCCCTTGAAATTAACTTTGGCGGTTGTTTGTTATGGCTTTGATGGTTTGACTTTGTGCAAAACAGTTTTATCCATTTTCTCAAAAGAGGTAGAATTACATTTTGGAATGGTAAGGATAATCAGTGATTGACAGACTAAGTTGTAGAAGTGTTCAATAGAAGATCTCAGAAAATGTGGCTGACTAGTCTTTCCGTGCTGTTATTGCACTACATTTTTTTTTATTCCAGTATTAAAAGTTCAAGAATACATACATATGGGAGAACTGATACATGGTCAAGTTGATAAACTAAAAGTGTTATTTGCTTTTTTCAAAAATTTGTCTATATTGTTGTGTTAGTTGCCGGTTGGACAGTCTTTTTCTATTTTATAAATTGATAAACAGGCATGTGATTCTAGTGATTTGCATACATGTTATAATGGACTGTGTAATTACTTGAATGAATGTCACATGACCATCAGGTCAGGAAGTCACATCTCTGTTGAGACTGACAAGAAACAGGTGATCTCGAGACAGGGAGGGAAATAGAACAGCAGTGCTCTTATCTTACCATATCCTGTATGTTGTAATTGTGTTCGTAAATTTTATTATGAAGCACAGTGGAACATGCTTAAACCAAAATTTTAGGGACCGGACATATTATTTTGGTTCAAACGTATTTTGGTTTGTCCAGACTGAAATATTGGAAGTTGTCAGAAGAGGGGAACAAACTCTGTAAGGTCAAATTTCACAAACGAACCACGTGGTTCATCTGCACACTTGATTCACTAACACAATTCCCCCATCCTCTACCCTTCTCAATCTTCGACACCTGCTGGTGGCCTCAGGTCTGACTATGAGAGAATGGCATATCGGTACTAAGCGTGTTTGATTAAGAACAAGTTGCAGGTTTCCGCTAAAATCAGAGCCATTGTTTTCGGCTCAGCCATGTTCCCACCAATGTTGACTTTGGTTTATTGCTAGTCCACTAACAAAGAGTGAAAGAAAAAAAGAAAAAAAAAGAGGATTAATTTTTCTTTCAGTTCAGCCGTGTTTTCAGTTTAGCTGTTTTTGGTTGAAGTGTGTTCCAGTGTATAAGATATAAACAGCTTTCCTCGCAGATGTAAATGATGCTGCTTGTGCTACATGCAGACCATAATAGTCAGATAAAATTGTGGGTTGCTCCGCTGAGACACGAGATGAAAGGGAATAGGAATGCTCATATCTTACTACATGCATATCTTGTGTGTTGTTAAACATGAAATATATTTCCCAACAGCTTTTTGTGGCTCATGTAAATGATGCAGGCAGCACTACAAGCAGATCATAATAGTCAGATAAAGTTATTGGTTGCTTCATTGATTTTACTGTACTGGGACATGTACATGCTCGTTGCTTGTTATATGTACAGTTATTTAAAGAATTTTTGGGGGGTATTATCTTTGGTTTGCTATTTTGCTTCTTTTTTTTTTTTTTTTTCTAGCACATATGAATAATTTAGCATATTAGTCAAGATTTAATACCACAGTTATTCATTTTATCCGTTATTATTGACAGTTTATGTCATTTTTATTTTTTTTTATTTCTTTTTTTTTGGTTGTTTTAATTACATGTTTATCAAATGAATGAACACCTCATTACAATTTGCTGTTTGTTTTATCATTCATGTAAAAATCAAAAGTGATCATGAACAAATAAAATTGAAAATTGTAATGAGTTGTAATGCTACCAGTTACAGATATTGTCCTTGAAAACTTGATCCTTTTGGATTGCTGTAATGCTGATCTTTGCAAGCCATTCAGGTTTGGGGTATTTGACAACATTCTCTATACTTTGTACATAATGACAGGTTGCTAACTTGTTTTGCCCACATTTCATACTTGAAATATTTCTAAATTCAATTTTTTAAACAATTTTTCATTTTTGTTTGTAAGTATGTATCATTTATTTGTTCTCCATGTTATTACTAAATCTTGGTGAACTTATAATGCTGGAATTTAATGGAATTTTTGGAGTTACATAACTTATTATATTTTTGCAAAATTTTGTTTCATTTAAAAAAAAAAAAAAAACTCTTTGAAATGAATTCAGCATCCATACATTTCAAAGAGATTTAAGCTTACTGTCTGATAATTTTTAACTTTTGGCCATTGATTTTTTTTTTTTTTTTTTTGTCTTTTGGATGAGAATCTAGAATATCACGTCATGCTATGCTGTGTTCAATGTTGATATCTTGTAAAGCTGTTTACCTACATGTCCCTTTTTTTTTTTTTTTGTTTGTTCTCGTTGTTTTTGCTTTTGTTTATTATGGACCAAAAGTACTCAAGATAACTTTGCTGTCACAAGAAAAAAACTGTTTATCCCATATTTCTATAATTAACCCATTGAACCCTACAGCCCAGTACACAGGGCAGATTTTCCTGTGTCAAATTCCCCACAGCACGGTAGACCGGGCTGACACACTTACCCCAGTCCTATGCGTCCACTACAGTTAAAAATAGATCTAGTGGGTTATTTTGGAGGAAGGACATTTAGGACTATGGTGATTACAAATTTCTGTGCCAGTGATCACATTTGAGGCATCTGTTTCTCAAAGATATTGAACATGAAATGGGAAATGTGCGTTCTTGGCCCAGAAGGTCAGGGACAGGTTTTTCAGACACTGGTGACCACGGTTCAAAAGGTAAAGTTTTTTTTTTTTTTACCTAATAACGCTATCAAGTTTGCTTTATTTACTTTTCTTACAAAATTCTGCAGTAAATCAATGATGCAAAGCACTACTCTCTAACTTTGACTTATCTTGTACTTGTAATGTGACAGTTATTGCCCTTTGTGTGAAAAATACATTGTACTCAGGTTTAGTGAAGAGTTTTTCTTGTGAAATCAGCAAAATGTATGTATATGTGCATTATTCTGTTTGTAATAATAATTTAGACCATCTTCTGACGTCTTTTGTTGTTCAAGTAATAGTAGGCTAATAGTTGTGAGAGAAACAGTGATAGGAAAACTCGTCGGGTGGAGTAAGACAGGTGACAGTCTTCAGAGGAAGAGTGGGTTTTTTTCATTAGATGTTTCGGTCTGTAACTTCCTGACATCTTCTAGAACCTGGGCCACACTGGGGTCATGTCTCCCAATGTCCATTATCCACCTTTTTTTACCGTCAGGGACTCTAGGTGGGATTTGAACCAGTGCTGTTTGCTTTTCGGTCCAATATTCTAACCGCTATGCTGTACATGCCACTGTTTTTGTGGCATAACTTCTTCCAGTAATAGTAGGCCGACAGCAGTGCGAGAAACAAATGGATAATCACCCAGAATTTTCTCTTATTATACTTGATGTAAGCCCACATAATGCATGACAACACACTAATGTACTTATATATTACGTCCCCAAATTTACATCAGATGTATTGTTATTTTAAAAAAGAGTGCAAAAAGCATCATCCTCTCCTTCCCAGTTGAAGGAGTGAGTTGTTTAAGCATGTCAAAACTTCTTAACAGAGAATGAGGGACTTTTATTGGATTGAAAATGCATAAATTATTTTACTATATAAGACATGTTGAAATCAGGCTCTTGTCAAACTGAGGTGATTGGAGAACTCATGTGCTTTTCAACAGTGTCTGAATTTTTAATGCAATTTTTTTTCTTCACAGAACCCTTCTATATCAATCTAAAATATGTATTTCAGAGTTAAATTTGCTGAAATAGCTTGAATAAAAGCCAAAAATTGTAATTTAGTGGCATGGGCTAGTAAGGGTTTATAAGGATTAACAAAAATGATTGGCCATTTTCTCACTAAATTCAGTTGCAGCAGCAAGTCACCCATATCATCATTAATTGCCAATATCTCGACATCTACCTAGGGTAGAGCAAACTTTTGCTCACACACACAAAGGGAAATGAATAAACTTCACAGTGATACCAATAACTCCTTATGCTCAAAATTTGACGAGCGCCTGATACTGATTTCATCGTGTCACATCTCAGGTCACCGTGAGTCACACTGAACTTCCCCTAGCATTACTGTGGCAAGGGAATGGACATTTTCTAGTTGTTCTAGTACTCACATAGTGTTGTGAATGTTTCCTGTTGGTACTGTCTGTTCACACCATTCAACCTTTTTTTTTGTGTGTGTTAAGGGTTTCATATTGTGTAACACTTTGAGTTGTCAGATGATAGAAGTACTTAGCTTCTCTAGAGATACTCAAAATAGTAATAGGGGCCACATTGAAGTGGAATAGGAATCAAATAAAAAACAACAGGTACACATCTTCAATAAAAAAAAAAAAGAATTGATAGAAACTGGAGAGGCAGTCTGCTGGTGTTTTTTTTTTGTTCTTTTCAGAAGTGAAGACAGGATTTTTTAAGATGAATTTTTTCTTTTCTTTTTTTTTTTTTTTTCCCTACAAAAGTGAAGACATTTTTTTTTTTTCTTCTTTTAAACAAAGAACCGTTGAGATTACCTCCACTAGGAAGTTGAAAGGCGAATATAGAAGATACGAAAAGCTCTAGAGATACTCAACTTCTCCGTTTTTATTAAGGAATACACTGCGCTGTCGACAATTCATATAGTGTGGATCTTTATTGTGCAGGCTTGATCTTTTAGCAACTATAATTATATGGGCAAGATGGAATGTGGAGTGACCGTCTTTTCAAGGAAAAGATTCATTCAAGCCTATGACCATACAGAGAATGAGCCCATTGCTCAGAGAATTTCATGCCTGACATATCAAAATGAATTCATGTGGCATCCTTCATTCAGGCTAATAGCGTTATGCTCTCATTAGAATTGCTACTATGATGCACAGGTTGGGAATAGGCTCACTAGTATGCTACTGTGATGCACAATTTGGGAATGGGCTTACAAGTATGGTTACTGTGATGCACAGTTTGGGAATGGGCTCACTAGTATGGTTACTGTAATGCACAGTTTGGGAATGGGCTCCTTAATATGGCTTCTGTGATGCAGAGTTTGGGAATGGGCTCCTTAATATGGCTACTGTGATGCACAGTTTGGGAATGGGCTCACTAGTATGGTTACTGTAATGCACAGTTTGGGAATAGGCTCACAAGTATGGTTACTGTGATGCACAGTTTGGGAATGGGCTCCTTAATATGGCTACTGTGATGCACAGTTTGGGAATAGGCTCACTAGTATGGCTACTGTGATGCACAGTTTAGGAATGGGCACAACAGTTTTTGTTCAAGCCATTTTACTATAACTATAACTGTGTTGTTGGCATGCTTTTTGCCAGGTGAATTGTATTTTAACCAATTAAATTGATGTTCATACTCACAAACCAATGCCTTTTTTCTTTCTTTTATTGTGCATGTGTCTTCGTTTGCTTTGCTCATTTGTAAGAATTTGTCATTTGAAAACAAATATTTTAGTTATGACAATCACCATAGAAATATATGTATTACAGTACATTTATGTATGTGTGCCTTGTGCACACTGTAGACCTTTTCATTAGATTTGTAGAACATAAAATTCTACAATACCTGTAGGTCCCTCTGTATCATGTTTAAAGGTTATTAATCTTTATCACAGAGAAATAAAAACTAAGGATCCTGCCCCTTCTCCTCTCATCTACTTTTCTTTCATTCATTCATTCTTTCATTCATTCTTTCTCTCATTCATTTATGCAGTCATTCATTCATATATTCATCCATTCATTCATTCTTTCTTTTCTCTTTCTCTCTTTCTTTCTTTTCTCTCGTTCTTGGCTTATTATATAGCGTGGTGTTTCCTATCCTCGTCATGTTGAGCCATCCAACACTAAGATTTAAGAAAGATAACAGGTGCAGAGAGTTGCTACATTTGATGTAATCGGTGTTACCTGCATTATCTCCCTTTCATGATTGCCGAAATCAGGCTGGCTTCATCTTAGTCAAGACGATTAAACTTGAAAGTAAGTATGTAAGACAAAGGCAGTGGTTATCTATTCGCTATCTTTTGTGAGGCAAAGAATGTGGTTATCTTTTTATTATCTTTTATAACGCAAAGTGATGTCTGGGCTCTTGTTTTTCTTAAATTATTTTATTAGTTACCGGTCTGACAGTTATATTGTAATTTTATAAAGTGATGTCTGGGCTCATGATGAGCTTAATGGCTCATGCCCAATAAGTGCTATAGGCCTATAGAATGGGTGTAGGTTGCGAAGTGAGAGCATAGTTTTTAAATCTGTTTTTGTTCTTGTTGTTGCTGTTGTTGCTGCTGCAGTAGTTGTTGTTGTTGCTGTTGTTGTTGATGCTGTTATTTGCTCATGCTGTAGCTGATGGTGTTACTGTTGTTGTAGCAGCTGTTGTTGTTTACTGTTGTTGCTGCTGTTGCTGTTAGTGTTGTAGTTGTTATTTGCCGTTGTTGCTGCTGTTGCTGTTAATGTTGTAGTTGTTATTTGCCGTTGTTGCTGCTGTTGCTGTTAGTGTTGTAGTTGCTGCTGCTGCTGTTGTGGCTGCTATTGCTGTTAGTGTTGTAGTTGTTTGCTGTTGCTGCTGCTGTTGTTGCTGCTGTTAGTGTTATAGTTGTTGTTTGCTGCTGTTGTTGTTGTTTATGTTTGCTGTTGCTGTTAAATGTTCTCAGCACAATAATAATAATATTGATCAACGTTGTAGATGACAAAGGGCTACATCGAGATAGCCACCCGAAGGAGATTGAAAGACCTACTCTAACTGTATAAGGCAACCTGCATGCTTCGGAATATGTCTACTCATCTAACTAAAATAACACGTCAGTAAAGATAAAGGTTGTTGAAATCTATTGTGTACTGTGTCACTTTTATTCCTGCATTGGACGAACATTGACATAAGCTATAAGGTGTTTTACGATACAGTCTTGGTAAGTCAATCTCCTGACGATGGTTACCTCGGCTGAGTATCTGATCTCAAGCAGACGCCTTGGTGTTTCCTTCAGAGGAGATTCCCCCCCCCCCCCCTTTCTTAAGCCTTTCAATCTTAAGAAAGTAGGGTTATCTCGGCTTTAAGAGGGTGCCTGTTTTGCTGAGAATTTTTGTGAGAGGAAATTTGGAATTTGGAAATTCTGCCCCGGCAGCCGCACCCAGCCTACTCTTTGTAGATTTTGAACAGCCACGGATTCTATAAAGTGCGTAACGTACATATGGGACCTCCGAAATAAATTCGCCGTTATCTGAGAAGGTTAGTTGTCGAGGAAGCCAGAGAACCGTTGAGTCCCTGAACACAAAATGTAGGTTTTTGATGTTCGTGTCCTTCCAGCTTCCAATGGGAGGACCCGCGAGTAGAACATACAACCTCACCGACTTGAGTTATTTTCACCATGAAGCAGAGGGCAAGGCACATAACCACGGTGATTCCCAGAGGAGAAAGTTTCTTACATCACAGAAAATATTTACGTATATATTTGATTCCAGAAAGATGCAAGGTGCACATAGGGGTCGACGTGGCCATGTTGTTTGACGTCGGCTCCATGGTGAACAACTCAGGTTATGGGTTGTGGGATTCAACTCGTAGTTCTTGCCAACACGGAACAGGAAGGAAACGAAGATTGAAACCCGCATTTTTTCAGTGACCTAACGATCCCCTGCCTTCTTTGGTTGGGAAGCCCGACGTCTAGCCTTCTCTGATAGGGGAAGATATATTTGGATAGTCTCATATGTACGTTACACACGTTAAAGAACCCTTGACAATTTAAAATCGACGAAGAGTAAATGAAGTGCCGCTGTCCAGGCAAAATTTCCAAATTCCAAATTTCTACCCATAAAAATTCTTACCAAAAACAGGCAGTCACTTAGAAATCCGAGATAATCATACTTTCCTAAGAAAATAAAATGAACACTTCCAACAGGAGCAGACAGAGATAGAGGCAATTCACGATAAGTGTTTTTACTTGAATTCCACAAACAAATGATTCTAATAATGAGCCAGATGCTTTGACCCGCTTGTGGCGGGGTTCAGTGTAATTCCCAGACGCAGCTGAAGTTAACAGGATCTTAAGCATAATATTTATAGTTTCTTGAAAGAACCCATTATTAAAAAAAAAAGTGTCCCAGAACCTAGGGCAGATTATGTGGTAGAGGTGGGGTGGAGGAAGGGAAGATCAGCTGCTTTTGTTAAATAAATGATATCAAATTGAATCAACAGGGGTGCAGAATATACATGTAGTTGGAAAACTAAATTTAGAATTAGATAATATATTTAGGGGTCAGTTACTTAACGCTTGCATTGGTAGCCTATTGGATCTACGACTGTGATTAAGGAATGATATCAAATTGAATCAACAGGGGTGCAAAATATACATGTAGTTGGAAAACTAAATTTAGAATTAGATAATATATCTAGGGGTCAGTTACTTAACGCTTGCATTAGTAGCCTGTTGGATCTACGACTGTGGATTTGCACAATCTCGCCAGCGATGATGCTTTTCCTCATCTTTATTTGCATGACCTTGATTAAGGAAGGAAGAAATCTGAGACATGCTTTTGGCAAATTTGAACGTCAACCCCTCCCTCCCCCCCCCCCCAACAAACACACTCTATCTCTTTCTCTGTTTGCTGTCTCCTTTTCCATCCTGAGAAAATGGGACTGTAAGAGAGGAGAGTAAAAAAAAAAAAAATGATCAGACCAATGAAAATCTGATGTAAACTGCAAGGGAAAAAAAAAAGTTATACCACTACCAAAACAACAACCAAATGAAACAGACAACAACAACAACAACAACAACAACAACAACAACAACAATCAATGCCACGAAAAGAATATACAATTAAATTTCCATCGGCAAAATTGGTTAAAAAAGTTCAGCGAACTCTGGAACAATGTATGGAAGAAAAGATTACTTTTTAAAATCACGTTTGTGTCAGATCTTTTTCTTCGTTGTATTATGAATCCATTTCTTGGAGAAATCTAACAGTGAGGATAGAAAACTGAAGTATTCCATCCACGTGTGTAATTTAGGCCTAATATTTTTTAGAAATAACTTGAATAATAATCAAGTTTAATTATGTTTATTTGAAACTAAACTTATTTTTACCGAGGACTGTCAAAGCAAACAATAAATATTTAGGGTCATGCATAGTTACGCTCAGAGATTGCTTGCACTATAATTGTTCTTCCCCTTTCATGAACATTAAAATTTCAATGACAGTGATGATGCATGCAATCATTGTACACAGCCACAGGCAATATGAATCATTTCCAAAGCGCTTTTTCCTTCCTTCCCCTCCTTTTAAAGCATGTAGGCTACATAATATACCGGTATAGAATTGGACACCCACGCTTCACATACACACACAAACAACAACAACAACCAACCAGGATGACTGCCAGAAGATATTTTGAACCACTGTAGAAATGTCGATTTATATAATATTGTTTTTCTTCTATCTAAGGATACAAAACTTCTCCACTTGTTTTTTTTTTTTTTTCCAATAGCAGGTTCATTTCTTTCTTTCTTTTCTTTTTTGTTTTTGTTTTGTCCTTTTCTACTCCACATCAAGGATATTTTTTTTGTTTGTTTGTTTTCTCACTCACATTTTTAGATAAAGATCGAAGGAACGGCAGAATGTAGAAACAAAATACGGACGAAAAAGTATGGAGGCTTTTATGTATGCTTGTTGTATTCGACGAAGGGTTGGAATGTTGAAACAGAGCGCTGGAAGCCCAGGCTGTGAGCGGGAATTCCCTCTCTGGCCGGGCCGGCTGCTATGACGTCAGAGTTACTACTGGTGATATGCCAATGAATGAATAATGTACAACACACCAATCGGAGTGAAGTCCCCTTGGTCACATGACACTTCCTGCTTTGCTCGGGGAAAGTAATCTCGCTGCATTGACCTTCAAGGTAAGCCAAATTTTACTATTTTTCACGCAACTGCATACACATGGAACGCGCAGGTCAAATGGAAAATGATTGTACTTATTTAGAGTAACCGATAAATGAGCAAATAATTCCGGAAAATGCTTTACAGTTGCATGCCGGCGACACAGTCGATCCACATTCCTCCATTATTCCCTTACGAGCAGCAGGATTGTTGTGCGTTACAGATTTATCTGCCCCTTGTTTAGCTCTAGCGTAGGTGCAAAAAATTAAGTAGGTATTTAGGGCCTCAGTTCAAGTCACAGGGTGTTCAGCTCTCATTCCGTCAGGTATGTTTGTGAAAATAAGTGCCAGGCGTGTCTGGTCATATTTTGAGTTTCAATATTGATAGGTCTAGATCTATATGTTTGTGCAAAGCGAGGTTTACTCGTTCAAATGACGCCCGTTTTTAGTGCCGCCAGCCGCTTTGGCGCACGAGTACATCAGCCAGACGACTAACCATCTGCTTATGATAGTCGCTATCCATTTAGATGTGTGCGTTCATTTTCGGAATTCAGCCTCATGGATGAAAGAATGTTTTTCCATCTAGAAAATGCTTTTCTGTCTGATGATGAAATGCAATTCTGTCCGTTCATCCAGATATCTTACAAGCGGGTCCATTTCCTGGGTCCTCCAACGATTCGCGAGTGCAAGAGATCTAGATCTAAATTTAGATCTAATGTTATTCTGTTTACATTTCGGTCATCAAGTAGACGCCTGTTTATAACGCCATATGGGTGTATAGTCTAGACGTAGAGTATTAATTATATCTAATCATCAAACATAGGGCCTACTACGAATGTAAATCTAGATCTAGATCTTGATCCAATGTTATTGATAGGTTAGATCCAGATTAGTGATGTATTTGATAACATTATGGCGAATGTTGGAATGATGTCATTGGCAAAATGTTTCATGACTAAGAAAGGGTTTGCCTGAGCAAGAGAGAGGTCAAAGGTGAATTATCCAATAAACTGTTTATAGCACTGGCACTCGGCAATCACTAAGAATAAGATCTCAGACTTATTTCTGCATAGCCATTGTATGTCATTCCACTGAAAAAGTCACTTTGTCTGGTCTGCTGGTCTCATGATTCAATGTAGATCTAGTATTTTTGTAAATCAGATTTTACTCCTTAGACAATAATTTGTCTGAGAGATGGGGTCAAAAATTTATGTAAATCTTGATTATGTAATCTCTATCCCTATGTACAGGTGATATTTTAGGTCACAGGACTCTCTTTTTTTTTTCAAATTTCTGTCAAATTATGATGATCATAGCTAGCATTCTCAAGATTTGAATTTCGTAAACATCACATTTTGAATCTAGTTTTAAGTGATGGGGAATACTTTTTGATTTGTAAGTGCGCCTAAGAAATGCTTACAACTTAGGAGTGAGACCTATTTTCATCCTGGCTTTTATCTTCATCTGTCAATGTACCTATTCACAAAGTGAAACTGCAGTCTTTGGGTTCTGACAAAATAACAGTGTAATTAAGGACTCATGTCTAGATATGAAATGGATTTTTTTAATGCAATTTATCTGCCTAAAAATCTGCTCTCAGATAAAAAAAAAGGTCACCCCAAGTGCCCTATATGCCAGGACATGGAAACATACAAGGTCTAATTTAATAACAGATTGTCCAATTCAGGGAAATGCAAATGCTGGGCATGCAACAAAATGATGAAGGAGGATGTGGGGAGAGGGGAGTGGATGGAACTGGAAGAAGGGGAGATGGAGATGGTGGATTCATCATGACTGTGTAATCGGAGGCACCTGGAGTGGTTTGTCCCTAACCTCTGCTTCCCTTGCCTATATCTGATCTCCTGGCAGACACCTGAGATAACGTAACCGGCAGCTCTCATGGTTAAATCAGTGTATTTTTTTTTGATGAAGAGGAATGAGTTTTGCCCCCTGACTGTTCAGTTTTTAACACTGGGACTTCCATTAAGTCTTGAGAGCCCATCCACCTATGACTACAAGCTGCTTTTTTTTTGTTTTTTGCCTCTTGATGGCCGGCTCATTGTCAGATCAATATTCTGCCAGGAGTTTATACTATCTGAATTGAAGTCACACTTGTCATGGCTTTGATTGACATTGTTTCAGCCTTGCTGCCTTACTAGAGGGGAATGGAATTGGGATGAGTTGGTGTAGAATAAGTGTAAGATAAATGACTGTGACCCTTGTGACTAGTTAATAAGGCTACATTCTGACATATTGTGTAAAGACTTAATACCCTAAAGAGCATGACAAATTGAACCAAGAATGCTGTCTCCAAAATGAAGGTGGCCGAAAGACTTACAATAGGGAGCAATGTTAGAATAGTCTCCTACATATTATCAATTCTATTTTCTTGTACATATTATCAATTCTATTTATAGCTACCAGCTGGTTCATGTTAATACATACCGTAAACTAACAGAGTTATTAATATTTTTGAGAGGAAAATTGGAAAAGTTGGGAGAAATGTGGGAAAGGAAGTGAAACATAGTTCATATTCACTTAAGCATAGAGACCTAAAAATCCCTGGTGGAGTGTTTATAATTCATACCTCCTGCTAAAAATAGAACACTCGTTTATGTCTGTTTCACTCCACCATGAATTCCCACAACAACAGAACACAAGATTTTGGGCGTTTTCCTGCTTCATTAAATCATTAAGACTTCTTACTACTACTATTATTTAGAGGGCATCAAGGTTCAGTCAGATCAAAGTGAAGAGTTTTTGTCGTACATTTCCTACCTGCTGTATACAGTATGGTCAAACTGAAAAGTGGGGCAAACTTGTGAACATTTTTGAGTGTTTGCACCTACCGCTAAAAATAGATGCAGGGATTTACATCCTTTTGATTGTTCGGAACAAATCTATTATGTAACTAAGTAAATCATTTTTGAGTATGTAAAATCTTTGGAAGAGTTTGGTGGTTTTGCTTTGATTTACGAGAAGAAGTATTCCGTTATAATGCTGCTGCTGACCAAGACATAATTATATGATATATCACTGTGTTGAGAGAACTGTCACTAAGGAACATACTGTGTCCAGTGTAAGTCATGTAGAAAACTGATAATAACAGATTTTTAAGTTTCATTCACAATACAGTTCAGATATTTAAGATGTTCCTGAGGCTGAATCAAGAATGTCTGATCCTGTGATAGCAAGTTACAGGCCTGAGATTTAACCTTCGCCAACTTGCCAATGGCCCCTAAAAATGGTGTCTGGCGAACTCGATTTACGGCACCACTTGCCCAGCTGACGACCTAAAAATTACCGCCACTGGTAGAGATTTCGTATAGTGGTCTTTTATTTATTTATTTATTTTTATATTTATTTAAATTCTAAGATAAAAAAAAAAAAAAAAATCTTGGCTCAGATGTGGAGCGTGTCTGGAGCTATTATCTATCTCAATCTATCCCTATCTCTATTTTAACACTTTTATCCAGTCAAATACTTGCAGTATTACCGTTATGATATACCTGGGCGGTATATCAATAAAAACAGAGAATAAAGTTGTTGTCTAAACATAATCAGCAGAAACAGTGTTGTTATTGAAAGTATTGTTTATTAGCAATAGTAAGACAATTTAAAATAGAATCTCATTTTCGATCAAAAGGTCTGGCAACCTGAAACATTTTCTGGCAACCTCAACTTCCCAGGTTAAGAGCCCAGCTGGCTCCTTAGCCTGGCTTGCTAAATCTCAAGCCTGACAAAGAAAAGTCAACAAATGCCCTTACACACTCCTTAATTTTTATTTTTTTTAATTTTTTTTTTTTTGTACCTCTGAATTTATATACATGTATCTAATTTCATACTACAATGCAGAGGATATTTCTTCTACACAATTGCAAATTTATGTCACATGGTGTTGATGTCATCTGAATATATTGTAAAATTAGTAGCCTAGGTATTTCAAGCATGTTACAGGTAGACCAGGAGGATGTTACAGTAAGACTGTTTTCCAAGAGAACAAATCAACTATTATATAATTTATATTTGAAAAATCTTCAGATTTGCCATCTTCTGTAGAAAATACTGCATACAATCCCGAAGTAAGTTTCCTGGGCAAAAAATCTTAATGATTAGCTACACAGACAGGTCAGCAGCAAGTAGAATGTAACAGGGGATTCAAAGTCTAAAAAGACCCGCATCATAGCACACTTAACAAATCACACATCAATTATCATCCTACACAGTGTTGCCAGCAAAATAAATCACTGAGTCAGGGTAATTGGACTGCCATTGGTCTTTTTCAAAACAAACTGATCTAGTGAAAAAAATGAGTAGCGTACTCTATACCCCAGTGGTGTTTTCATAGTCTTTCTGTACAAGAGTCTGGACTTGATTGCTCAAGAAAAGAATTTCTTTAAAATAGTTACACATGCATTAGCAAATGTTTCCCCAAACTTTGAGGCAGAATATGCAAACCCTGGAAAATAAAGCACTGAAAAAAAGCCAGATTTATTCAAAGATCTGGGCTGAGGGGGCTCAGAACCTGAAACAGGAGCTGGGGTTGACAGGCAAAGGGAGAGAATAAAAAAAAAAAAAAAACTTACTTTTGATGCTAATTATAGATTGGAAAATAAAATTTATTTTCAGATCCAATTACAAACACAAATATCAGACAAAAACCCCTCTGGCATAAGTTTTCAATTAATTCATACTATATAAATTTCAGTTAAGCAATATACACTCGTTGGCAAAAGGTTTTGTGAGTATCATAATCATACTGATACAAAATGTTCTAGGGGGGGGGGGGGGGGTAAATCCATTTCTGTCCAATCCTTCCCAAGGCCCCCCTTCTAGCCCACATCGCCACTCCACTGGAAGGTGTTCCCCCTAAGTGCCAGAGTTAAAAAGCATTACAAGTTCAGAGCTATCACATCCATTTAAATTAGAGGTCTTCAAATGCCTGCTTATATGCCAGCTATTTGCATTTGCTTGTGAAGTAGACACATTATTTTAATGAGCCTGATTAACCATTTGTATGTACAATCTGTTGAGGGTGTTTTTAGAATTTCATCCACATAATGTTTCCATTAAATCTATACCTTGCCATGGTAAATATTTAAAGCTGCAAGCAAAATGTGCTACAAGAAATAGCTGTTTTCTTTAAATCAACATAACTTGATTTATCTGACAAGGCCGTGAAGCCAACTTACCAGGAGAGAAAAAGTTCTGATACACAGCATAAACAAAAAACATGGACTACTCTTTTCTTAGCTCTACTTGAATCACGCTGGAATTTGACATGGTTTGCTTAACCTTTACAGCACACCTCTAAGTCTTGCTGCTGAAGTTGGAAAAGATGCGAGAGCCCATGCTACCCAATTTTTCCATTCTGTCGTAGAAAGAGCTACTGAGGTCTGTCTGCGAGGAAGTCATAGGTAAGGTGGCCTCTACTACAGATGTCAGTGAGGGTCCACTTGGCTCTACTGTCTGTAAATGCACAACACAAACAGGCTGTCAATGTACTTGACCAAGATAACCCACACCAGGGGGTTGACAGAAGTATATAAACTGTCAATGTACCAACTTTAGTCTTCACAGGATTATGTCATAGTTTAGCTGTTTATTACTGAATATCACCGATCAACCAAGATGGGCAGTGTCAAAATTGTAATGGCAGTTCCAAATCTCTAGATCCCTGCCAATCACATGAGCCGGCTCCCAGACTTTTGTATGACATGACTATAGGTCAACTTAAAGTTAACTAATAGCAAAGATCTGAAAGCATCCTAGATTACTTGCTAGTTGACTCAGATCTGTTATTTTCCTCAAACAGTATCCCAAAAACTCAGTATTTGCTTCTAAAACAATCACCACTGACACAGACTATTAATATCACTCATTACTCAATCTTTGACCTGAGCCTACAACATCTCCGACACTCATTCTGTTCTATTTATCGTGAACATCTTAAATCAAAATACATCTAAACAAGGCTAGCTTCACAACTGTACTGGCCAGTGTTATGAAGTTTTTTGGCAAAGCATCTCTCTGTGTGTGGAATTATCAAAAATGATTTTTTCACTTCATTTACAGCAATATACCAACTTAAACAAAAGTCAGAGCAAGTCCGTGGAATATGCTAGAAACAATTCAACTTTCTAATTTCAGGGGCGGGTTTTACATGATGACTCGAATAGAGCTATGGGACTTCATATGGGTGAAACACATTTTAAATGCACTTGATCTGCTTGGCTTAAATTGTTGTTGTAGGCTCATGTCTATTAACTTTAGGTATAAGAACAATTTGATTACACCATTCTGCCTTGTTTAGAGAAAACAACAAATGTGTAAAATTTTTGAAAGAAAAGAAAAGAAAAATTTAAGTTCTCTTTCAGCCACTGGCATGGGATGTGGAGGAAAACATACATTGTAAGAACTGATCGAAAATTTTATTTACCTCACGACAAGATGATATGACTTTTCACATATAGAGTTATTGATGCCATTACAAAGGGAAATAAGTGCCTTTGACATTAGTGAAAAAATAATTTAGTCATGACTCCTTTGTGCCAAGATGTTCCCATTTGAACTTTACTCCTGTGATAGTATGGTTGAAGAGTCCAAGTTTCTCAAGGAAATCTCTGGCTCATTTCACCAGGATTTGCAACATTTAGTTCATAGTTGTAAAGCTTTCATCTTTTCATATAATCAAGACATTGAATGATACCTACCCTACTTATGGTCTGGGTCGCCAGTGGTTGTGTGGTGAGGGCCGAGCGATTACTCTGCTGAGAGCCCAGGGGGAGGAGTGGGAACCGGTGGGGACAGGTGGATAAAGGCAAGACATTGTGTTGTTCTTGACCCGTCAGAACAGGCCTTGAGCCAGAGGATGGCTGACCATGTTTGTCCAGACAGTAGAGAGCTCCAAATATCACCTAATATGGAGAATAAATGGTGATTATTAAAATCAAACTTTATAAAATGTCACGAGTTCTCAGTGTTGAGTAGATGTAGTCGTGACTTATAAGTGGCGATCAGGCGGTGGATGCGAACGAGAC